>OMNN01070916.1:0-15727 GCA_900302755.1 Chromis chromis
ATGATCTGTGACCACACACACACACACACACACACACACACACACACACACACATACACACACACACACACACACACAAACACACACTCTCTCTCTCTCTCTCTCTCTCTCTCTCTCTCTCTCTCTCTCTCTCTCTCTCTCTCTCTCTCTAAATGCACCAATGGCCCAATTTGTTTATGCACAGAGCAGTTTTCTAATTAATGTGTTGATCCAAAATGCTTATCATTGAGGAAACCTTTCAGCGCTCAGCTCCATCCCAGTCTGTCTCTGAGATGCTCCACCAGGGAACCTCTCTGAGGGAAACTATACTGTGTTTGTGTATGTCGAGGGAGGTTTACAAACGTATAGAGGAACCTCGGGCTTTCCTCTCTTTGTTACCTTTTCAAGGCTGAAGCCACACAATAGCCTCCCTGTCTCAGACTCACACACTGGAACACACACTGGGGAGGTAGCCTTTCTCATTGTAACACATTGATGAAGTACACTGTTGTCAGGTACAACAGCTACCTCTGTGGTTTAATTAACTGGGATGAAACAGAAGGAGAGAGGACAGATACAAAGTAGGGAAAGATGGAGGCTGATAAGGAGCAGAAATACTTCAGTCTGGAAATACTTTTATTTTACGCCACTTGAGTGTTCGATGTTTAACCAACAACTTTTTCCTGAACAGTAATAGTGAATTAATTTTCTTGTTGCTGGGCAGAATAAAATAAAATTGATCACCAACTGCAAACTTCCCATCAACTCAAAGTAAATGTGTGAATGTGTCACAGAGTCTCCTTCCGTCACTGTTGGTCTGAGGGTGCTGAGAATTTGTTGCAGTGTGTTCAGGCTAATGGAGAAGTCGAAACTGCTAATGCGTTGTTGTGATACTGGACAAATGTTCAGCAGCAGCACACAAACACACACACATAATTGATGCAAATACACACACACAAACACACACACAGACACCCAAGCAGGCCACTGACTGTCTCTTGAGATTAATGTTGGTGTGATCCACTCAGCTGGGCCTGATCACATTAAGATGGATGGACCCCCTGGTGGTGTGTGTCTGTGTGTGTCTTTGTGAGACTGTGTGTGTGTGTGTGTGTGTGTGTGTGTTAATGCACGTGCACACTCGCAGGGTCCCATCTGTCTGTGTTTTCTCCACAGCGAGGTCCTGTGACCTAGCTGCCATCTTTAGTGCCCTCAGCCAGGATAAGCAATACTCTGAGATGGATGGATAGATGAGTGGATCGCCGTATTCTCTTCTGCTCTCCTGTTCTGGTGACATTAAAAATGCTCCTGTCACGTTGATTGTATTTCAAAACGATTATATAGTTACAGTGTAGTGGAAAAAATGCGTTCAAAAATATGGGTTCCTTGCGCTAAAATCACAACCAGGGAGAACTTTTCAGATTAACCCCTAAGCAGTCTCTGGCCATTTTTGCTCACTGTAGACTCTTTTCACTGCACCTCTATTGAAACAGCACAATCCTGGCTAGATGCAGAATGAAACATATTTTGCCACAAATCATAAAAAAAGAAAAAAAAGTTGAATTTATTTGAATTTAAAAAAAATAAAAATTAAAGAACTTTGAATCAACACATACAAGATTTTTCCAAGTGTCTGTAAGTATTACCACTGCTGGGAAAATGTTTTAACTCTCCGTAGTATATATATTTTTGACTACTTACAATTTTCAGTTCAGTCCAGTTCAGCCAAAAAGTCCCTGAATTTTTTCGCCACATCACATTTGGCTGCATCTGAGTCACTCATGGATTCACTTTTACCGCTATGCGCTCAGAATTTTTAGTTTAATACTGAATCTGGATAGGACAAACTGTTTATTTTTGGCTAATTTTTAAGTGAGGCATAGAATAAACTGATTTGGATGAAGTGTCACAATTTAAAGCTTAGATTTAATAAACAGCACTTTACAGAAGATTAGTTCAAGGACTGTTGGAAGGTTGACAATCCGATGATTTTCTCAGTTTCTGGCTATAATAAAATATGTAGTTTAGGGTTTTTCTTTTAAAGACAACATGCATTTCAAACCTGTCGGGGTTCAGAGGCTTAATCTTATTGCAAATGAATCTTTTCAATAGCCTGCAGTAGAGAACTGGGGTTGAACTGGGAGAGAATGTGTTGGAGTACCTGAATGTGAACCATTAATTGAAGACTTTGAGTTTTGTATATAGATTTTCTTATAGAAAATAAAAAGATATCTGAGAACCAGAGAAACAGAAAAGCAATTTTCTCTGATAAGACTTTCTCAGCTTGATCTGTAACGTTTCACTCTATTTATTCCAGAGCTGCTTCAAGTCTTAACTCTGTGCTGTGAAAACAGTCAGAATACTCTAAAAGTCTATCCACTACATGGCAAGATCATTATACTATAACGAATAATTGAGAAATATGGTTATTCCTTAGCAAAACAGAATCTACAGGACCCAGTTCACAGTTAAATCTATGAGTTTGTGGGGAATCCCTGCTTCTTCTTCATGAGTCTGCCACGGACAGATACAGGGTTTACGCTTGTTATCTAGAGCAGCCTGATTTCATAGTCTCATACTAGCTTCCTTACATCACTGCATTTGATGCTATTTAATCTTCGGTGAGATGCTTTTGTTGTTGAACTGAAGTGTTAAAGCCTCACAGCGAAACAAGTTTAACTCCGTGACACACTGTGAGCTTTAGATCTTTTGTCTCCATCAGACAGTCATGTTGTTTTCTTTATGAGTAGCTGGACTCCATTATCGGTTATATTTGGATGAGGTCTTGGAAACACCGCTTGACATGCGGAGCTCCGGTTATGGGATGCCACAGTGTTTAACTCATATGACCCGGCAGCATATTCCTGTAACTAACTTGAACTGTTGGAAGAAATTTAAGCCAAATGTTTAAAAAAAACTACTGTGGTAATAACAGCATATATTTCTAAACCCACTATGTCAAATTGGAGGTCAGAAATGAAACCCAAATGGAGTAAATGCCTTTAATAGTGGCTTTTCTTCTTCTTTTCAATAGTGATTTACACATAACACTCAAAGAAAAGCCTCCTTCATGTTAAACAAAGACTCCCCCAGAGTTTATTCCCTGCCATGCTTCTGGATCTGCTGCGAGGCACTATTGTCTCTTTATTCTGTGTATTTTGATTCTTATTTTCTTCTGCTTCATTGTCTTCCTTTCATGGTCAATTTGAATTAAGCCGCTCTACTTTTTATAAAACAAAACAATGCATTGAGTCCAGTCTTTAATCTGAGAGACAGCTGTCCACGGTCATTTTGGAATTAGCTGAAGTCCTTATGAACACTTTAGAAGGGAAAGGATAGTTCTGACTGGCCTTTTGCTTGTGGTGCTTCTGCTCTATTCACCAAGGATGCATCAATAGTCTTCTTTTAAAAGTCTCCTCTATTCATTTCTATACTCACTCTGTTCTCCGCAATCTTCCCCCACAGTTACGGTTCAGTTTATTTGAATTTATTGTGTTGTCAATGACTGCCTTTGTCTAGTTCGATATGTTATATTCTGAATCATACACATTCAGGCAAAAACTAGACCTGTCCGTGCAACTATAGCCTTCAAAATGATGATAAAGTTGAATCACCATCACTCTGAAACTGTTTAAACTGAATGTCATCACCTCAGTATAGTTAGTATTTCGTGCAGAACTGTTTGTTTTAGCTACAGTTAAGGCCAAAATGTGCAGAATTTTGATTTAAAGTGAGTTTGTTTTTGACCTGTAGATTTCTTCTGGCTGTAAATTACATAAACAAGTGACAAAACGATGATTTACTACTTCCTGCTCTCTGCTTTTTTATATTATTTTACCTTTTTACTAAAGATGCCATATCTAGAAGTATTCATAGTCTTGAACTTTTTGCCAAATTTTGAGAAAATGCAGCTTTAATACCATTTCAAATGGTCCTGGTACTTTCCATTGCTGTTCCAGAGAGTTCTAATACACTATAAATGGAGAACAGTTAATGCATTAGTTCTTTAGTCAGTTACTGGTCAATTGTAAATCATGGCTGAATCAAAAAACGTAATAAGATGCTATTAGGGCGCATTACTGAGACAGAGTTACGCATTGTGGCCGGTCACAAGACGGGGAAAGGCCATGAAGTCATCTCCAAGTGATTTCAAGTGTCAGTAACAACAGTGCAAAATGAAATCAAACAGGACAAGGAGTTTCATACTTTGAAAAATCTCTAGGTCATGGTAGGAAGCAGAAAGTGACTCAATGACAATGGTAGTGCGACACTGAACAAGGCTGGTCTCTCTTGCAAAAGCTCACCTGAACAACAAAGTAAGATTTTGGTCTTATGTTTTGTGGATGAATAAGACAGAAATTGAGTTGTTTCGACTCAAGGACTTTTGTTTAGTGAACTATACTAGTAACACCACGGTCATCAAACATGGTAGTGAGATTGTGATACGTTTAGGTATTTTTCAGCTGATGAGGCATCAGGAGAAAAGAAAAGTACTTTAAGATTTTGGAGGAAATCTTCAGTGTGCAGGAGGATTTGGGCAGCATTAAAACTTCCAACAAGACAATGATCTCAAACATAGGTGGTCACGAAATTGCTAAAAGAAACAATATTTTAGAGTCCTGACCAGAATCTCGACCAGAATCTGTGGAGGAAACTGAAGACCAGAGTGATTGTACTGTTTGATTTACTATGGCAGATAAAGGCTTTGTCATTGATTACTGAGGAAGGCTAAGAATAACTTTGGACATGGTATTAAAAAAATAATAATAATGATAATATTAATAATAAAAGACTTTGAAATAGTATTGTCGTCTTTTGTCACTTGTTAATGTTATTTTTTACCCAGAAGAAACCTGCTGGTCAAATAAAAACTAGCTATAAATCACAATTTTGCAATTATTTTGGGGCTGAATTGTAAATAACCCTATGGCAGTAAACTGAAAACTATATATACTAATACATGCAATAATAATATTCCATAGTTTCATCCAAATGCCAAGGCAGCATTTGAAAGCAAATTCAAACTTAGTGTAAAGTGCAGTAAGGTAAACACAATATTTGTTATAATAAATGCATGTTGAATATTATTTCTTGACATTTTTCATTTGTTTTGTTTTCTGGTGTCATGTTTCCTTGGTGGTTAATACACAAAAACACAAAACCAAACCAAACAAGACAAACTCTAACCCTGGAAGAATACTGCTCTCTTCTCTGCACATCCATGTCTTTCTCCTGAACTCTTCTCCTGTCTGTTTTCTGTCGCTGCAGGTGTCTGAATGCTTGTACCTACTGCAAGACTAAACATGCCAGAGGAGACCTGGCCAGTTATCCCATCGAGGAGCTGGTGGAGAGAGCCAGGCAGTCCTTCCAGGGTGAGTACTTTATATGCTTTATACACAATCACAACGTGAATCTGAATCATGGTGTGTTTTTGTGATATATCATTAAAAAAAAATCTTTAGAGGCGCTTAAGTGGAAATAAGGGTCACTAAATGTTGCTGTAGAGCTACAAGTGCTAACCAAGTGTTAAATTTGGCTAAATAGACTCTTGGTGAGCGTACAATGGTGTGTTTTAGGTTCATTATTTAGTGTCTCTGTCCCTAAATGTGGCTCTTGGTATCAGTTAAGTTCAGTGTGTTGCATGTGTTTGTGTGTCCTATTAAGAGGGGAGGTTTTAGTAACACATGTTGATGTTTTTGTTCTTGGGTAGAGGGTCCGGCCAGTTGGCTCTAGTTTGATGCCAGAGGAACAGCTGTTGTGCCCTGGCATCTGTTCCTTAAGAGCACATTCCCAGAATCCCCAACTGCACAGCAGGCTGGGCCTCTATTAGAGCCCCAGGCGGGTCAGTCAAGGGCAAGTCTGCACATCGATAACACAAGTGGGCAGATATCTCTTCGAGGAGCTGCCATTCGGTTTATGGCTTTTGTATCGCACATTGTAGCGGCATATATTTTAAAATGTATTTGTGCAAAATCTTTGTATTCTGTTGTATGAACGCTAGAAATATACATTTCAGTGCTCAAGCACATATTTCAAATATTCAAAAATCTAACCATTAACATTATAGATTAGTGAATCTGGGCCTTTTTGTCCTTAACCTCTATGGAAACAGCTCAACAATGGATAGAAGTAGAAAGAACTCGTCAGTGTTTTTTTTAAAAGTTATAATGCCATAAATCATACAAAAAGTTTAATTTATTTTGCAAAAAATGGAATCAACATCTGCAACAATTTCCAAGTGCCCCCAGATGTTACCAATACCATAAAGATGTATAGACATATTGCCACTTACATTTTTATAACCTCTACGAACGAGTGGGTTGCACATCAGTTCACTAAATATATTTCACCATGCTGTATGTATCTTCAGACAGCTTGCCGACAGCTTTTTCCTCTATACACCACGTTTTTTATTGCTCAAGTCTGTTTTATTTTCCTCTGAATCGGTCTCATTCGTTTCTGTGCTTGTCTTCTAGCTGATCTGTGTAAACACTGCCTGCAGTTCAGCCGAGAGTCACTGAATTTTTGTCATGTGACTGTTGATCACAGCTGGCTCACTAGTAGCCCCGAAGTGTGCAGAATTGTATTCTATTTATTTAGATATTTATTTATTTTACAGAATCTTGTTCGTGCAAATGATTTATTTTTTTTATGAAATTATGAATTACACATGTAGGATAAAGTTATTTTGATGATATTTTGATCATAGTTTTAAACTCAGATTTGGTTAAAATTTCTTATTTCTTGTAAAATTTAAAATCCAACTGGTCTTTCTGTTTTTGCAGTTTCTGGCTCTGATAAACAGTGTAATTTTGGTGATTTATTTTTATTTTTTCATTATTTTGAAAACATAACATAATGAAATTAAAAAACGATGAAACTAGCAAGACTAATTCTTAATGTTTAACTCCAAAGTGCTTATTTCTATAATCACTAAAATGTGCTAATGTGCAGAAAAAAATTAGAAAAACCTCCATGTGAACAAACATGCTGCTTCCTTATTCAGCTCATTGCCCTCATCTGCTCCTCCTGAGGAACTTATACAGAATGAACAGAATAGTGAATCCACATTTTGTTTTTCTTTACACATGCAGCTTTTATAACAATGTTCCAGCAATGTACTTTTATTTTTTCATGTATCCCATTTGATGAATAAGCCAGAAACACCTGACTCGCTGTGCACTGCCAACAGTTGTTTGGCTGTTGTGCAACTCAATTCTTTAAGAACTTCCTGCTTTAAAAAGCACTTGACAGTCAGCTGATGATATAACTTGTGAATAAAAAGCTTTGTGGCAGTGAGCTCTGAGGATTTATTGGTCCAGAGATTCATGCTGGCACACAAACAGTGTTTTTAAATACACATTAATTGCCTTTTTGACACAATTTTACAACTCAGAACAGGCTTCTCAGTGTTTGTAAGATAAAAAAAAATGAATTAGAGCAATCCTACTTGGTGCCATGTAGTCACATAACACAGAACTTTGCTGTTTGATTACTACAACTTGACTGTCTGCTAGAAAAAGATCTTTGCAGGTTTGCTCCTCCAGCAGCACCACTGCAGATGCGAGTCAATGATATGAACAAGGAGCCTAAAACGTTAGTGTTGTTCTGGACACAGCCTCGGTTTCTAACTAGAATATACCCTTGACAAGGACACGGCTTTCTAAATCCCACCCAGAACCTCTAAAACAGCTGCATCCATGCCACTGCCACAGGGTGGGCAGTCAAGGGCAAACTCACCAGCTGCTTGAACCTCTGTGTGTGTTTGTATGTTTTTTACACATGTGTGATGTTGGAGAAAGCAGAGTGAAAATACACCTGCACTTGTTTCAGAGAAGTTAGAGATGCAGAAATGCAAATGGATGTTTTGGTGAGACCCTGTGTGCCTGCCTTTAAAAAATAATGCAGGTATATATTGTAAAAAAAAAAGTCACACATCCTTATCCAAATAATCTAAGTACAGGCTTCATGACAACAGTAGGTGATATGCTTTCAATATATTAAATATTAAATGAATCAATCAAAGCAATAGAGCAACATTGCCTGTTTGGACTGCAGTGAAAATACAAGTGTGTGTTTTTGGAGGTTAATCTGTCACAATGCAGGAAACATGGGTGTCTGAGACAGTTGGATGTTTTCATAAAGAGAAAAAGGAAGCAGGAGGTTACCGCCTGGTTTGATATACAGACAGTTGGAATAAGATAGAAACAGAAATGAGAAAGGAGAGACGAGGTTTCACTATCTAACCACTGTTCTTTACTATGGCTTTAGTCAGAAATAAAAGGTTAATTACTGTTTAAAGTTAGTAAACATTTAAATATTTTATTCTTGCTGTGACACAGTGTGCCAGGTCTAGGTATTGTACACAATAATACGGATCATTTTCTGTTTTAGGACAAATTCTATCCACATGATTATCCTTTTACAAAATCATATAACACAGAAACACAAACTTTAAACCATAGATGCTTTGGACCAGGTAATATTTACACAGCAGAGGCTTTTGTGTGTAGTTGAAGTGGTGCAGCATTGCCAGTTAAAGTTGTGAACATCCACTGCTAACCAAATTTAAAGAAACTGGTACATATCCACCACTGTTGTTGCTTATGGCACATGCTGTTTAGCTTGTTCAGCTTGTGTGAATTCCTAAATTTCTCCTTTTACAGTATTGGGCATTTGAGAAATCTCAGTTTTAATGAACTAAAACACTGTTTCTGTGTGGAGAAACGGCTCAAACTTCCTGATTCTCGTGCACCATATTTAATTGCCACCATACACAAACAGATAAACACACTCAATGGCGAGTGTGATAAGCCGGTTTCATCTCAGAAATAATTTGCCGTCCGCCCCCCTTTGGCCATCTAATATATATTTTGTCTGATTCACATAATATATTTCTCTTTTGTTAAACAAATGGAATCATCCACCACATTTATGAATCAAAGGCTCGCTGCTTCCTCCATCAAATATTTTTGTTAGGTTTAGAATTACATTACGGCGATGCAGCAGCGCCCCTTTTCTCTCTATTCGCCACCTTTTTCTTATCTCAAACAAATTGAGCCTCACAAATAGACCCTGCAATTTGATTTACTATTTGATGTATTTTGAATAAAAATAAGCTGCAAGTATGAATGCTAATTTTGATTGGCCAGTCAGCCAGCGTTGGGGGTATTTGATTGGTTTATCTCAGGCAACTTTGAAAGGATTTATGGGATTTATTCAAATGCGATTTGAGGTAAATAGCTCTCATTCCATGTGGAAAAAAAAGAAACGAGAGAGAGTGTGAGTGCACAGCTTTTAAAATAATCTGAATTATTCAAATGTATGAATGTATAATTTTTAACATCAGAGGAGTTTGTTAATGCATGCAGGTAATGGAGGCTGCGGATGTCATAGGAAATGACAAGGGTGTGGGTGTGTGTGACTGCATGGGGGGGAGTGGAGGGCTTCGCTTGTGTAGTTTTGTGTGTCACAGACGCATGCTGGGAAACTGATTGAGTGTGGGTCGGTCTGTGTGTCAGCTGGAAAGTGTGTGTCTTTTAGGAAAAGAGAAGAAATCAGGAGCAGAGAAATGTTTAGGAATATTCCTCGAGTTTTCTCCATGAGGTGAATGTAGAAGGTGGAAGGTAAACACCAGCTTTGATTTCCTTTAGCTGTCCAAAAAAAGCAGCATCCCTTGGTGTTACTGACCCTCTCTATAGCTGTTCCCCATCCAGTAATGAAAATATCACAATCAATCTGTAAAATCTAAAGTCTGTGATGTGTTCTGTCTTCCATCACTGTCCACCTACACCAATATTAGGCAAACTTCTCATGATGGGAGACGAGTCATTTTAAATTAGAAAAAATGTGACACTAACTAAAATAAATTCTGCCAAATTCTGCCCTCAGTGGTCACGTGGTGAGGTGGATGATGTGTAACCAGGCCTGTAATTAAGCGTGAGTCTATGTGCCTGGGGAGCTGCTATGATAAATATTCAGTTCCAGTAGAAATGAGTCCAACTGTACATGTTACATAGCGCAGAAGCACAGTAAAAACAAAAACTAAACCAGGTGGACCTGTGTTCCTTAAAGTATGTATAATTATGTCACCTTTGGAACTGATCCTTGATAGTAAAATTTAATTTATTAGTGATGTTTATTTGGAAGTTGACCATATTAAAGGCTGAACCCTGTCTGTCCTGTAAACATGGTGGCCGCCCCAGCAGTCAGGGCCTGTGTAGATGGAGAACTCTATTTTTGTTGTGGTCTTCAAACCCCCGCTGTGGCTGACGCCTTGTCATTTTAAACTGTCAGTCGGGTGTTTTTGAAATGGCCCTGTCTGAAACAGGATGTGACGCTTCAGAGATACAGACACACTGCTATCATTCCCACATGACACACTACATTAGTGTTTGACATGCGTCTCAGCGATCTCAACACAGCTGGAATTTTGGGCTCTCGCTAGTGTTGGCATAATGAAAACACACAACTGAAACCTCATATCACCGTTATTGCTTCTTTCTAGAACTGACAGCTGCTGCTTTTCTCCCTAGTGTAGAATTTTTTGATGCAATAGAATTTAAGGAAAACACTAAAAATGCAGTGTAATGGCTGCAACTCCACATTGAACTGACAATATAATCAAAATGTTAGAGTAATCTAGTAAACTTCAACGTCACAAGTCCTTTTTTATGATGACTTTATGTATGAAATGTTCACTGATATCTACTTTTTCCACTGATTTCCACATGACTGCTGGCATCAGTGTTAAATGCAGATATTAGCAGAAATGACACTGCTTAGTGTCTTGGCCTGAGCTGGATGACATATGTCAGGTAGCTGCAGATAGACAGATATATGGGTTATCTTGTTGGCTAGCTCCAACATCTGTGACAGGTGTCAGCTCCTCTTTACCTCTGCTGCTGCAGCGACGTGACACATGGACAGACAAGGCTGCCAAAGTTTTCCAGGAATGATCCTTTTATGGGTGAGTGGTTAATGCAGGTTGGGTGCAGGGCTGCACGATATGTCCTTTCAGCATTGACTCTGCGATGTGCGCATGTGCAGTAGTCACATTGTAGGTGGCAAATTAACTCAAGCAAAGCATGCAACAACTTTATTTTGCTGCTTGATGCATCGAGGAATCTCGCATGGTTGTCTTTTTCGTGACTTATCTTCAAGAGAAGTCTAATATAACATAATTTGCACTGGTTCTTAGATACTCAATTTGTATTTTTCTAATTTAATTTGCAAGATACAAAGATTGTGACATGTAGGCTCCACATGTGCACAAGAAAATTAGCAAGGAACAAGAGAGAAACAGTGAAAAGGAAGATGTAGTTGCAAAAACAAATCTTCCGGCAGCATCTTACAACAATTTCTTTCTTTAAATACACACCACAAAGCTCTGTATGATGAGTGCAAAGCCAAAGCTACTATGTCAGATGCCCTGGCTGCTTTTATACCATATTAGAAAGTTTTTTAATGACTTGATACCTTTTCATCTCACTAAAGACAAAGTTCCAGCTTGAAAATGTCATTTTCAAGTGAGAGCACTACAACGGAGAGACATTATCTGCTTGGAGCCAAGACGCACTTGGACTTGTCATACTTATGCAATGTTTGCAAAACTGTTTTTATTTTTCATATCGTAATATATATTGCAGAAAAAATACCTGTTTTTTGGAATATCGTGCAGCGGTTTTGTTCGAATTACACCTTAAATGACATTACAAGACAGATTAGGACAGCTGGTTGTCACTGTGGCAGAGAGAAAGCTGTTGAGTATTGAGAGCAGGGTAACAAAGAAAAATTTGAGAACAGAATCATTTGACAGATGTGCAGCTTTGCATTTTCAGTAGCTGTTAACATTATTACATATGTTCTCAGCAAATTGGAAAATGCATATAGATTTGTGTGTAATGTAAATTGTGCAGTTGACATTCATTTAGGTAAACTAGATGAAGGTAATAAGATAAGAAAGACTACAGGCCAACGAGCAGAGCACTGAGATATTGATAGAAGAACATTGATCATAGTTGAGTCACCAAAGTGCTTCCTATTGGAAAGAGCATGTGGAAAACTGCTGAGCATGCAAGCATGAACACAAATTTCCTGTGTGTGGAGGCAGTCAGATTCATTATCCTCTAGGAAAGCTCTCATGGAGAAGCTAAAAATGGATTTTCTTAATCGCTTCCAGGCCGATAACTTGCTGATATTTTTCACGCAGACAGAGGTTTCTCCATGTGGCTCCGACTGAGGAATGGTTCAGTTTTTCATCGTCTGTCTGTTGTTCGGCCAATAAACTGGAAACAGACTCAGGAACACACATGAGCCAGAGTTCAAACATGTGTCACCGCTAGCAAAGCATCCACAAGTGATAACAAGTCATACAGTTCTTGGTTTAATTTGTTGGTAGCTATTGTTAGGAATTACTGAGCATGGCATTGCAACAGATGTACAACTCTGCGGGTGAAGTTCTAGTGAGAAGTGAAAAACCTTAAATGCATGTCACACATTTAATCAAATATCCAAATTAAAAGTCTGTACAGAGGTCAGGTTAGTGCTTTGTTAGACTAATTATGTGTAACAATAAAATCCAGCAATCTTCTCACCACTTTCCTGATGATGGTGTACTCGTCTTTACTCACATATGAAGCAGATATTTGCAGCTGTAATGGAAACTCAGAGTAGTGATTCATTGATCTGGATGAGTGCAATCAATTCAATGATCATTGCTCCAATATGCTCGATGCAAAGTGAAAACCAAAGTGCAAAGCAGCCAAGAAAAAGACGACATGGAGGATATTTACGCTCCTCTTGGGAATGAATCAGTCTTTGGATTTCAGAAGAAATATGGGTCATAATGCACCTGGTCAGACTCCTAAAAAACAAACACAACATTGATCTTTTTTCTTACATTAATCTGTCAGATGGCTTTCCCCCCAAAACCTGAACAACTATGAGCAGTGAGAATCACAGCTGCCATTTCATATTTCATTTTTAAATACTGAGTTCTAACAAAATTACTTATTGGTAAAAATATCTTGTTTGTGGGAAAAATCCTCCTTTAATGTGTAAAAATGGTTAAAAAAAATAATAAAAAACTTCTGTAAGTTTTCTTTAATGGGACGTGAAAATGTGAGTGCCAAAATGAAGAATTGTGGGATGCCTTTGTTTTTTCTATTGGCTTGCGTCGATGTCATGTGACCTGTGAGTTTCTTTCACAGCACACATGAGGAAGCATTACTTTCTCCCAAGAGAGGAGGCTTGCATTTAACCCGCATTTAACCATATTTTTGTTGTGTTTTCAATCACTGTTTGCTTTTGTTTACGCAACAAAACTTCCTGGTTGAGCTTAGGCAGCAAAAACACGTAACAGACTTTGTGATATCAGGTGTGTTGGAAGAGGGAAACATCTAAAACATGCAGGATAGTGGCCCTCGAGGACCAGGATTGTCCACCCCTGGTCTAGATGTTTCACTTTCGGGGCCCTGTATTCTTCACGCCGCCTCAGTGGCAGAGCCGACTGAGAAAATGGAAGTGGGCCATTGTTAATGTCATTAGTTCCACCTGTACTTTTCCTTCTATGACACCTAATAGTAGAAGATATGAAAAGAAGGTTTATTGTCAGTTATTTGATTTGATTATCAGGACAAAACACCGAAGATTCACAAAGACACACACAGATTACTTCACATATTAGTCTGAAACAGACTGCACAGCCTATAAAGATAGTATTCAGATATACCAGTTAATGCAACAAAAATCCATACAGATATTTATGTGTTTAGAAGAACTGGTTTTTGTTGAGGTCTTGGCTCATTTGGGCCACGTGTTGGTTAAACATGAGAGGAGCATCACTGCTGCTAACCTTCACTTATAATTGGCAGGATGTCCACCAGTGTTTTTTCCTGATTCCAATGGGAGCATCTCATCTTTACACTCTAGTCTAAGTGCTAGCAGCGTAACAGGGCATTAAACATCTGTTCCACGCTGAGTATTGAGCACTTTCAGTTTTTTTCTGCATTGGGTAAAACGCTCATCACTGTTACTTACTTACTTCTGTATCATAGCAAATAACACATCACAGGTTTGTCTCCAAAAGTGTTCTCAAGCAGCATTACTAAAAGCGAATCTGGCTTTTTCAGCTGGCAAATAAAACACTTTGGTAGACACACAGCTTATGGTAGGTCTGTTTGTTTTTATTTGGTTCTTTCCCCCAAACTAGTGCACCGCTATAAGTAGATCTGTGACGAAATTGACGAAAAGGCCTGCTGAGGATACTACTGTGACGGTGTAACAAAAAAACTATTTTTGCTAAAACATAAGAACTTGTTGTCCAAACCACTTTAAATTCCTATTTCTGAAGCTGTCTACATGGGGAGCACCACACATTTACACTGTGGTTGAAGCAGCTGCAGCAAGATGAGGTGTTTTTTTTCTTGTTTGTCGACAGTTCAGAAATGGTCCACTTTGTTTAAAACACTGCACTCTTCACTCCCCTCATCTCAGTATTCGCACATCCTCGATTCCTTTCCTCGACTTCTCTCCTTATGTCTTAGTCCCTCCCTCTAGAGATTCAAGTGGAGGAGTTGAGGAAACAGGTTTTTACCAAAATGAGACAGTTTAAAGCAACGTTAATTAATTATGTGTGTCACAGCTGCATCACCTGTCCACTGTTTTATTACAGCTGTGTTTTATGATCTATCAGATGAGCAGAGCAGTGTCCATGAAGATATACAGTTTATATTTTTACTTATAAAATAGTCATGGGAGACAAAATAGTACTGTACAAATAAAGAGTGACTTATATTATTATTGAATATCATATACACACATTTGTTAGTCCTGCTGCTGATGTGGTTTGTATATTCCAGCTGTGTGTCGCATCTTTTATGGCAGAACAGATTTCAGTGTGGACACAGCGAGGATACATCTGGATACACCTGTGCGTCATAGGTCCTCAAGCAGCTTCTTCCATCCTCGATGTGCATTTTAAGAATTAAAACGTCCTTTGTTACAATGCAACAAGTTCGATTTCAAGGGTCGAGGAGGCTGACATTTGTGAAATGAGATGAGCCTCCTGTCACTTTTTACCCGGCCGTCCAGTTACAATGGAGGAGGGGCGGGGCAAATATCACCTGACCAACTTTCACGCTTCAAAGTCCTGCGAAACAGAAAACAACTTTTATCCAAATTATAAAAACTGCGAATGACTTCAGACTCTATATTATACTTCCTCAGGTCCTCAGCAACACAACCGGCAGAGTGTGAAGTAAATCAGATGAATGATTGTTGAGAAAGTTAAAGAACAGACAGACTCAAAACCATGGACATGTTTGTGTGTATTGGAGTGTGTCTTTGTTTGGTTCTCAGTTTTACACATCAGTAATCTCCTTGCTGCTAAAGAGAAAGAGGACAGTTAATTTCTTCTTGTTTCTCAAACCAAATTAAGTGTCTTTTCGTCCCTTTGCTCCCAAAGATCAACTGCTGTTGTCCTTCGTTTGCGTCTCTGCCTCTGTATTCTGGTTTGACCTCTTTTAATTCTCTCCCTGGGCCGGACAAAAAGACAACAGAGGGTGGTGTGTGTGCGCGCGTGTGCGTGTGTGTGTGTGTGTGCGTGTGTGTGTGTGTGTGTGTGTGTGTGTGTGTGCGCGCACGTCTTGTCCTGTGATTTAGTGCCAAGCTGGCAGCCAAGAGCCGTGAATAGGAGGCCCTTTCACACAAAGAGAGCACACGCACGCACACACACACACACACACAC
>OMNN01070917.1:0-14205 GCA_900302755.1 Chromis chromis
CAATATGTGCCTGATTGTTTGATGTTTTTGTCATGTGGTGGGGTGCTTTTTGAGGGAGTGTGCTTGTTCTGGGACAATGTTTATTTGGGTGTCTAAGTCTCATCAACACGGATGTTAAAATCCAAGGTTTTCCAGCAGAACACCACATAGTACCAATAAGATCAATGTTATTCACTTCACCTGTCAGTGGTCATAATGTTGTGGCTGATCGGTGTATTTCTATGTGCATTTTATGTGCATGGTGCCAATTTGCAAAAGGTGTCAGTTTTATCCGAGTGGATCCACAAAGTGTCAAACTTTAAAACTGTCTTCGTGTTTGGTCGATATTTTTTTTTATCCCAGTTCACTGACCTTATTTTGGTACTTTGAGCTCTCAGTCAGTGGGTGCGGATGGCTGGGTCTATGTGTGTTTGTTTAAGCCTGTATGCCACGCAGCCATTCAGCACTGCAAGATGGGGTCCAAGCCACAAGGTGGAGATCCGACAGCGCTGTGAGCCATGCCCCACTGACCTCAGCACATGTGGGCTCCCAGAGGGTCACAACATCCTGCTCACTGACCACAACACCCAAACACAGCTCCTGTAGGATTTTATAAATACATATAACTTTATCTGCTTGAGTTCAACAGGAAACACACAACACTCCAGTGCGCCCAGAGAGGCTTATTTAAACATGATCTTTTTTGGTGTTGCTTCGTGTGCCTCTTTCACTGTTACTTTTAGCTTCCTCCCTGCACAAGTTCCTCAGTGTTCCTCTGCCTTTGAACGATTTTTTTTTCCACCTCATTGCACAAACACAGATAAACAAGCGCTGGGCAAACATCCTGAGTGGTATTATGCTCAATAGCAGGTGCTTGCCGTTCCTGTAAACTGCTTTGGTCGAGTGGAAAGGCAAACAGAACAACCTGATGACAAATCTCTGGACGCATGCCTTGAGATAACACCGATGGCAAACAAGCGCTACATGCAGCACATTACAAAGGCGCTGGGAGATGTCAGTCTCTTTGCGCCTTTCTCTACAGCTCTGTAGGTAAAATAATGGTAACACAAGTGTGGTGTCTCGCCCACACAGGATTATATGCATATAATGCATGCACATTTCTTGTAAGATCTCTCCCCCGCACCGAGTGCCAACTGGAGGCGCGCCACAAAAAGAGAGGGCGCACAGGAATATTGAATCATCACTGAATTCCTGAGCCAAACTGATTTTTTTGGCACTCAAAATGATATTTGACAGTTCAGCTATAATATTTTGTATTTCTCCTCCTGCTAAGTTGATGACGTTCGATTTGAACCTTTTCAAACTGTTAAAGTTAAGGCTGTTTTGAGGAGACATAACATTTAAAAAAAATTTAAAGTTGCATAACGCTTCCTATACGAGATCTAGCATTTTTAGCCCGTGTTCTTGGCACCTAAAAATAAAACATGGTTACACAAGGGAAGCCTCCCCCATCTGCAGGAAAGAGTTTTGAGCAGAATTGCAAAACCTTACTAATAATAGTCAAATAAAGAATAGGTTTCTTTATCATATTCATAATGTGTCAGACTCTGTTATTTGACAGAAATCTGTTGCAAAGGCAAAATAGGCCTGAAAATCAAAATATGAATGCTTCTTGGCAAAGGAAATTGTTGCTATCAATTTGGCACATCAGTCTTAACTGCACAAACTTTGGACATATCAGTAAAAAATTCCAAATTGTATAAATATGGATAAGTAAGGTTCCTTTTAAAGAGGCTTAAAAGCCGGTGAAATGTGAATTCAGTTTTTTGCACAAGCAACAAGTGCCATCAATTTGTCTGTTCACTCTTTTTAACCTTTCACTCTGTCAGTGCCCACTAAACATGGGTTTTAGCCGCTGTAGAAGTGGTTGAACAGGTTATCTTTTGATCAAACATCAAGGCCATCATTTTAAGACCATCCCTGTGAGGAGTCGGAGGAGGAAAGCTTCTCACATAAAGCAGAGCTCTTTCACAGAATGTGTATTATACGGAGCTGGCAGGCATCATCAAGAAATCTGATTCTATAAAAAATACCTTGTACCCTTTCAGATGCTCAGAACATTTATCTGAACAGATCCTCTCTCAGCTCAGGCGAGGAGGTTTAACCACGGATTTGTTAGTGGTGTTGTAGGTACAGGGGCTGTGAAAGCAAGCAAACTGCCAGATCAGTTCATCTCAGTGCAGGGAGTCTGCCGCCTCACACTGTCTGTATTGGTAAACTACTTCCAATCAGGACTCTGATACAGGATAAAATGCACAAATACAGCTCGTACCAAATCAGTCCCACAAGTGCAGACATGTGTATTTGCACAACAGAGAGAAATGTAATACAACTTGCAAATTGCTTGTGAGAATAGAGGCACAAAACAATCAAGTAGTTTTAAATCAGTGTCCTCTTCAGTTACATTGCACAGGATTAAGGTGGCTGCCTACGCAACGGGAATGAGAAATGTTTCTCAGCTACAGTGCTGCCGCTTCTTCTTCTCTCTCTGTTCATCCACACATGCAACCGTCCACAACCATGTGTGTGAGGCTGTACTTAGATACAGCTGTGTAATGCTTACCACCATAAGCATCTTAGTTTAGCCTGTTAGTGTGGTAACATCTGACTACTGTTGCCAAGTGCCAGGTCAAAGGGGATTTTTGGATTTGCTGGATTTTTCTGTATAATTTTATGGCTATGTAAACATATTTAAACTACTGAGGTAATTTAGTATGTAGTAAATTTGTATAATACTGTAGGGTCTAAACCTTAATATTTAAAATAGTTCAGTAAATTTATGTTACATGTAATATTGTAGGGTCTGACAATTAATTATTACATTTTTCAGGTAAAACTGTATGCCTGATAAGTCGTCCAGGTCATGACAATCCTTGGACCTTTAGTAAAAAAGGAACTGGTCTTTTCCTTTAGGTTTCTGAAGATGTTTCACCTCTGATCCAATAGGATTCTTAACTTTTCAAGTACCTAAAAGAAGAGTATAGGTGTTTTTTACTAAAGCTCACAGGAGAACATGTAATATATTGTATAACACATATTATTTAAATTAGTCCGGTAAATTTGCGTAATACCATAGAGTCTTAGTCTTAGTCTTAATATTTGAACTTGTTAATTTAGAATGTTAATCTTGTGTCTCTATTCAAAAGCACTTTGGCGTAACATCTGTTGTGCTATATAAATAACAGCAGCCTGACTTGACTTGAAAATTAGCAATAAACACTGGGGATGATGGAAGTTTCACATTAGCATCAGCTATGCACTTATTGG
The DNA here is from genome assembly GCA_900302755.1 of Chromis chromis. NCBI lineage: Eukaryota > Metazoa > Chordata > Actinopteri > Pomacentridae > Chromis > Chromis chromis. The sequence goes on from OMNN01070917.1 coordinate 3,268, forward strand.
GCTGCAAGCCAAAGTTCTCCACAAGTTCAAATGCTGACCCAACTGTTCTGACATTGCACTCAAAACCACAAATGCCAGCTTAATGGTGAAACTAAAAACAAAGTCAGGGAATCACCAAAGACAGTATGGATTCAAGTTTGTGCCAATCAATCGTGTAGATGTTGAGATATTTCAGTCTGGACCAAACAGTGGACCAAAAGACTGACATTGTTACACCTAATGCTAGATAACTTAAAAATATTCTTATAACTCATAAGAGGAATATGACTCATTTGAATAATCACAAACCCACAGATGTGGGTTCCAGCTCACTTAAGGTAAAGACACTATTAATACAACCTTTAGCTTTTAAGTTCATTGCATGCACTTTGCCACAAATTCTGTCAAAGTGCTCAGGAAATCTGACGACAGCAAGTGGCACAGATACATAGTCACACACAATAACACACACTCTCCCACACAATGAATTGGCACAGTTTTCTCGGTGCCATTGGTAAACCTAAGGAAGTTGAAATGGCCCATTTGGACAACAACAGTCTTTCTCTGTCTTCTCCTACTGCTGTGAACAGGCTTTGTCTCCCAGCATTAGTCAGACGCTGTGAAGGAAGGGAAAGTTTATCTTAAAAGCTCCAAAGGTTACAACCTTTGGTATCACAACACTTTTAGGGCTATTGTTCTCAGGCAGAAAATTGCTAGGTGTCCAAAACAGTGCCAAGACTAGTTTTAGAAAGAAACAACACATTGTGGGGGGGAAGCGAACATGTGAACAAATGCTGCAGCATGTGACTCCCCTTTCTGTGTGACAGGCAACATCCTGTTTCTCGGTGTGGATTATGTGTAGTGATGAAGTGAAAGACGTATGGTGAAATGAGATACTCTTATCTGCATCCAACATGTGTATATTTATACGAGCCCATGTTGACCATACCGTAGAGAACATGCAGTGTCTACACAGAATATTCAGCCCCTTTAAAGTCTTTCCCTTTTATTGCTTGAATCTTGGTAAATAATAATAAAAGAAGACTCTTTCATGTCAAAGTGAACACAGATTTCTACAAAGTAATGCCAATTAATTAAAAACATAAAATGTAACATATGTAATTGCATAAATATTCACCCCTTTCAGGTCAGTATTTAGAAGAAGGCCCTTTTGTAGCAGTTACAGCATCAAGCCTGTGTGGATAGATCTTAATCAGCCTTCCACATCTGAACATTGCAATTTTAACCCATTCTTCTTTGCAAAACTTCTTAAGCTCTGTCAGGTTGCATAGGAATTGTGAGTAGACAGCCCTCTTCAAGTCCAGTCACAAATTCTCAATTGGATTGATGTATGGGCTCTGATCTGACTCCAGAACATTCACTTTGTTGTCTTAAAGGTGCGTTCACACCGGACCTTTTATTTTTGTCGCTAGCGACAAGTTTACATGTTAAGTCAATGCAAACGAGCGACTTGAGCGATTAATCGCTCGGGCGAAAAATCGCTCAAGCTCTGAGCAACTCGGGTGAAAAATCGCTCAGGTAAATCGCTCCTGTCGCGAGCGACAAAAAAAAGTTCGGTGTGAACACACCTTTAGACCATTTCTGAGTCACCGTCTTGCTAGAAAACAAATCTTCTTCCAAATTGCAGTTCTCTTGCAGACTGCATCAGGTTGTCCTCTAGGATTTACCTATACTTTGCTGCATTAATTTCACCCTCTACCTTTACAAACCTTCCAGAGCCTGCTGCCAAGAAGCATCCTCACATCATGATGCTGCCACCACCATGCTTCACAGTTGGGATGGTGTGTTTGCAATGATGTGCAGCGTTCAGTGTCCGCCAAACATAGCATCCAAGTCTGCTGGACAAAAAGCTCAGTTTTGGTCTCATCAGACCAAAGAACCTTCTTTCAGTTCTCTTCAAAGTCTGTCACATGCCTTTAGGTAAAGAAGATTTAATATGAGCTTTTTTCAACAGTGGCTTTCCCTTTGCTACACTCTCAAAGCTTTGACTGGTGAAGAACAGACAACAGTTACCGTCCATCCAACAGCTACCATCTCAGCCATTGAAGTATGTAACTCCATCAGAGGAGTCATAGGTGTCTTGGTGGCTTCCCTTACTAATCTCTTTTTTGCATGGTCACTCAGTTTGTGAGGATGACCTGCTTTAGGCAGATTTACGCATTTCTATTTTTAATTAACTGGCATTACATTGTAGAAATCTGCTTTCAGTTTGAAATAAAAGAGCCATTTTTATAAAATCTTGTCAAAACAAACTAATTAAACTGATTAAACATGATTCAATGAGGAAAAGCAATAAAAGTTTAATTATTTTTATAAGCACTGTATAATGCTGTCTCATATAACCCAAACTTTGCAGAAAACATATTATTCAGGCATTATGTGGAGATGATTGAAAAACACTCTCCTATTAAAGGCAGTACTATTATCTTTCAGATAATGTGAACCTGAAAGCAACTCCTTGAGCTGAAATTACAACATCACGATGTATAAAAACGAGAACAGAAAGCAAAAAAGCTAGAAAAACTAAAAAACACCCACATCTCTGATATTGTTTAGAAACCATCTCTGTCCTTAAAGCATAAAGTCAAACAACAACCATCTTCGTGGCTTTCACCACAGATTAGAAGCATCCAAAGTGTCTAATTGCTTCAAGGGAGATTGTGCAGTGATCTGTGCAGTGTATGGTTAAACCAGCCTGAAGTCAGTCCTGCCATTGGTCCAGAGCCTGTAACTACTTCTGTGGTGAGAGCAGAGAGAAGATGATGAAGATGATGGTCATGCCATTCACCAAAACCCAGATTATAGGGAGCAGACGATTTTAGGGAAAAGGGGAAAGATTTAGTTGCCCTGTCCTCAACAAAATGTTTCAATATGGGTCCCTAATGTGGTCGAGGATACAGTTACACACAAGTAAATGCAGTATATCAAAGAATTTCATGCAACCTATGTATTGCATGTGATCTCTGCATTGATGGAAACCATGTGATATAGAATACTGTATGTTTGCAGACCTTTTCAGCACAACACCATACTATACATCATATCAGATGCAGATGCACAGTAACATATGTGTAAAGTAAGAAAGTAAGTTTACTCAAGTACTTTCGCATTTCAGTTTTATGCTACCTTAGAATAAATAAATAAATAAAAAAATTTAAATCATATAAAACACGATTCATTTTGTTTGCATTTAAGAGACGGCACCACAGGTGAACCAGGAAAAGATTTTAAACAATAAATGCCACCATCAAACACCCCCAGCTAGTTACTCAAATTAAAATAAATATTTTTCTAGAATTGTATGTTTAAATATGCAAATGAAGCATTACCTGATTAAATATGCACTAATCTAAATTCATTTCCAGAACAGAAATCTGAACATTTTGGACGAAGCCACATTGAAAGTTCTTGTTTCATTTTGTTGACATATTGGAGTCAGATGTTTTTACAGAAGGGATTTCTTTTTTTATTACTCCATAAATCAGAAATAACTGTCAGCAGGCAGGAAAAAAAAACCCATTTTCCATCGTATTTTTAGGAATGTAATGTTCTATAAATCAGACTTTGATTGATAAATGAACACACTCCTGTGTAAAAACCTTCAGAATATACAAAGGACTAAAAGTGGACACCATATATCACCGTGATTAGAGCTATTCATCAGGATAACTGCAACCTAAAGTTGCACTAATCATCAATTTTATACGAACAATGGTTCAAATGACCATATGAAATGTGGAGGTTTCTCGTAGTGACACACAAAAACACACACACAGGTCTATGGAGTATTTTAGCCAACCTGACCTGCATAAAACAACAGAAAGACACAGACAGGAACCAGAAGACTTCCTCCATCCAACATATCACAGTGGGGAAAGCACTTAATAAAATGAATGAAGGCTGATTTACCTACTTGCATGTCAGGGTCCTGTGATACACTGTCGTGACTCCCCTCAAGTTAATGTTATTAGTAACACTTCTTCTTTTCCTACGGTGATAAATCAAAATGTCTACTGTGAAAAAAGGCTTTACTCTTCCTCAGATTGTCTGTTAGTGGCTCTATTTAAGGGTACACCTGGTTTTATAATATTTGTGCATGACACAGTGAAATCAGCCTTTAAAGGTTAAACTTCTGCAAGTATTGCCATCTTGTTCTGGACTTCCAAGCTTTAGAAGTGAAAATGTGATCCACTGAAGGTTTCAATATACTAAAAGCATGTTCTGATTTACAGTGGGCTGCAGCTCGAAGATGGAGGGGATGGGAGTGCACATCAAGAAAACTCAATTCACGATGGCATGCAACAGGCCGCGCTTCAGATACATTCACCGAGCAGAGCCCAGTGATCATGGTCTCCCCAGAAACCCACTTCTAATAAACACCCAACATCAGAGTGTTTGAAGGGCAAGTCCTCCCTGGTCTCAGCGGCTGCCTGCGTATTTACAAACATCTGCAGATTCCCTCGATGAGACTAAAGATCCTTCTGTGTGCTTCCCATGGGAAAGGCTGCGCTGAGATCGAGATGAAACAACATTCCAGCAAAAACAAGGTTTTCATAATAAAAATGGTAACAGGCAGTATATTAATGTCACACAGAGTCCCTTTGGGAGTCACAGAGACTCTTTAAAGAGTTACCAGAAGATCACTTAATTAGAGGATATTAAACCGAAATGTAAAAATATCAGAGTTTGACTAATGAATCGCTTTGCTTCCATTTAACAGGTTGTTGTCCAGACAAAGTTGTTGTTATTATTGATATGTATTTATCATATAACACATGAAAGCACTGGTCATCTAAAGGCCCTAACATTTGAATCTTAGAATTACAGCCTTTAATTATAGATTTAAGCACAATTTTGATGTCTTCTCAGATGCTGTTTAGTTTTTTCCCTCCCAAAGATAAAAAAGAAATTCTAAAGGATCTTCAGAATTTTAGGATCAAACACCAGCAGAAGTTATTAGGCTAATTGGACATGAGGCCAATCTGCACAGAAGTGAGCACCAGCGACCCAAACACAATGCATGTCGCTTTCATTTGAGTCCAACTTAATCCCGACTTGCTTTTACGTCATAATGATGAAGGCAGTGATAACATCTCAAGTACACAGCCTCAGAGCATGATGGGAAACGCCTGGTTCTTATCTGATTGAACAGCTGACTGGTTTAAATGATTCAACTGGATGACGTTTAATGGAAACTTTTCATTTTAGTGGAATTGCAGAGATTTGGGTGATTTTGAAGGTTTATTTTGGTAACGACGTAACTTGTGGTTTATCAGTCAATGAGGCAGAATGCATTCATATTACAGATCATAAACTGCGCACAATACGTTACATATTATATATATATTAATGTTGACGATGCTGATTTAATTCTTGAAGTATGTAACAACACCAAAACTTCTGGCAAGGGAGGATTTTAAAAATAACATCTGTGCAGTTGTTTGAGCCCTAACAGTAACAATCAGTAGCCTAATGAAAGCTATTATCTTATATAATATATTAACACTTTTTGTTTATGTATGCGGTTTGAGAGAGGCATGTCTGCTCAGCTGATTTATATACAAACTGATTTACATGAGAATTTATGTAAAGTGGTGGTTGAATCATGATCACAGGTCACTTGTATAGCATTTTAAGGCTTTAAAGACTGCATACAAACTAATCTATGTGTCTAATAACATTTCAGTAAATCACTGTTTCTCTGTAATGTCCTGCACAGACTGACAGCTGCTGGAAACTGCCAGACTTTTATCCTTTAACAGCGCCCCCTGCTGCTGCCGCCTGCTCTCCAGGCCTACAGAGCCTTTTACAGACTCTTTTTAAAAATCAATAGAAGTCATCCTGTAAAGCTCGAAGCTGTCTCGACCCTTACTGAGCTAAAATGTCATTTTCCAACACTGCTGTGGATCCACCTCAGGGCTTGAACTCCCCACCACTTTTTGCTTTTTCTACTACTGTCCACTGAGCACAAGCACCTTGAAAATATGATCCAGTAACTGCAAACGAACTCTCCGCTAATCACCACAGCTATCTTTGATCTCAAGCAAACAGATGTATGAGCTGAAAACATGCACTATATGCTTTGGGGGGCAACTAAACAAGCCCCCATGTGCCACTTCCTCTGACTGTGGAGCGGAGTGGATGGGGCCGGTGGGTACATGCTGGGCGTGCCAGCAGAGGAAGCGGCGCTCATCCTGTGCCACCTTCTGCTCTTGTTGCAGGCAGGAAATACCAACATGACCCGACACTGATAAGGGCAAGGAGCTGAACCTCGGCCACGTGGTAAACATGGCGAGACAATAGAGGAACCATATATTCTGTGTTTATAGTGTGTTCATAATGTAAGAGGGAGCACGAGAGGCTCGCTAAAGTAATGAGAAAGAGATTTATGTGCAGTCCTGATAACACTACACTTTTTATATGCTACACATTGTAATATTTCAAATCAATTACAAATAAAGTTAAATTGATTACACATGAAAAGTTACAATCCTCATAAAATGCTCAAGACTTAAATTGTTATTATATCTGCTTAAAGTTGTACTCTAGTGTGCTGCAGTGTAGTGTTGTTAATGAGAATAGTATAAATAAAGTGTCACAAGAAATCATTTAAATGCCAATATTACTGCAGGAGATATATTTAGACACATGTAACGCTCACTGAACGTGCTCCAAGCATGTTTTAATATTACTAACATCTACTAAGCAGTCAGCCAACATTTTCATTCTCTTGGCCCACTGAGAAATATGTCAAACATTTTAAGACGCAGTTGAAAAGCATTGCTGTGACGTCAACAGTCCAAATGGATTTAATTTAACGCCTCATTCCATAAGCTTTTCCTCAGCCGAGGCTCTCATTTTCCCTCCCTGGTTTGTAAATTTACCGTGACTGCGAACATGCATTTATTCTCAGCCGCTCCGTGGAAATCGAGGCGAAGCTCAGTTCTCGCGGATGACTTTGATCACAGCAAAAAACCTGCTCGCAGTTTCTTCCCTTTAAACAAACTTCGCCTGACATAGAGTGAGATTGAATCTCTGTATGCTCCCTCATAGCCTTGTGCATCAACGCAGCATGCAAATGACAAGAAAATTACAACCCATCTTCTAAAAGAGCTATTGTGGGCTTTATTCAGTACACCCACTGTACTGCAGTTGAATATGGTGCGGCTAATGAGGCTCAGAACAAGCTGCTGATATAATATCATGAAATATTCTCCAGTGAATACAAAATGCATAGATTTACAGATGTCAAGGATGAATACTAATGTCTGTGCTCGTTGAATACACTCCTTCCAGATAAAATGATTTTTCCATTTGGACACAAGGCATCAATTTCACATTTTCTCATCAGATCTAATGAAGTTCACTTTGGCTTTTGGAACCAACCACGTCTTTTTTTGTGTGTTCGCTGCCAGATCCCAACACGCTTATCCAAACAGAGCGACTGCCAGCTCGCTCGCTGCGAGGAATTTCCTTACAGAGCACTCCCACCACCACCACCGCCTCTCCTGACAGCAGAATGATTTAGATATTTCAGGAAATCAGACTTGAGCAGTCAGTTCCGCTCCAGTGCAAATGTGAGACACTAGGCTTTTTATTTATTTATCATTTTTGGGTGGAATTTCATCATTAAAAAATCCAGCTTTAAATATGACGGCTCTCAGATGAATGATGCCCTGTCTGAGAATTTGGCCCAGTGATTGAAGTGTTCCGACCAAAAACACATGAAGTCACAGTGGGTGTAATATGTTTGCATTGCTCAGAATGAACAGAAATGCAGCTTATATTAGAAAATAAAGTAGAATCTATTTAAAAATCAACTTACTTAAGCTGTACTTTCCAACACTGCAGTCAAACTTTAAAATCCCATATTTCCTGTTTAGTCCTGCATCTGGCCATCACTGTGAATGAGGGGAGAGAACATTGTAAAAAAATAAAAAGGGGGTCTTACAACATAATCAGCTGCTGCATGCACAATACCAACACTGTCAGATCTGTGTTGACCTTTGTTGACATGGATAACAGAGCTCGTCTTTCTTTTCTCAAGCTGTTTTCTGTCACTTGCTGTAAGTAATCACGTCTCCCAGCAGCTTAAACGTCTCACATGAATGTTGAAATTTTCCCTCGTTGATCCGAGAAAAGGCGTTATTCATGATGTTTTTTTAATGCACGATTAAGAAATCCACAGAAGGGAGACGGGGAATTCAAATCAACCAAGATATTACATTGAATTTGCAACATTTATGCAGTATGTCTCTTTTGAGCAGCAGAGCAGACTAGACTTCAGCCATAATAGATTAGCGAAGAAAGATTTCCTTAAATGTGCTTTCAATGTGTTAAGATTAAATCCTGAGTGGGAGTAGGCAGAGCGGTCCACATCGATCCATTCTGGACTATATATTCGGGCATAATGTGTTCTACATTAAAGCTCATTTTCTCTACAGCAGCCCATTTCCATGTATACTGGCCCTGTCCTAAAAATCCGCAGAGGAAATGGACCACACTGCATATATTTCCAGGACATCCTCCGTAGTCCGGCCTCATTAAAATGCATTGCAGTTATGGTTCAACTTACGCCTCAAGTTGCTGCATAAGCTCTTTGTTTTAAGTGCAGCTGCCAGGTGAAGTGAATTTTTCCTCCAACTAACTTCAGCGAAGACATTATTAAAGGTGCATGAGATTAAAAGGTTTAAAGTTTCCCATCTGAATGCATGACAGAAAAAGAGAGTGTGTGTATGTGTGTGTCCATCTGGCTTTATCGTATGGAGACTTTCCAGCTGACCTGACCTCATCTGCTTGATCTGACCGCTGACTAAACTACCAGAACAATGATAGTAGTGGCTTGTGTGTTGCAGGACGGTTGTATTGTGCTCACCGGAAAGCTGCTACTGCTGCTGCTTGTTGCTGTCCAGAGGAAAGAGTGTGGTCACCTGAAATCAGCCACAAAATTACAGTTCACATTCAGGGCTCGGGATTTTTCAAGTGGGCCTATTGTATCTGAGACAATTTGTGGCGAGCTGACAAAGGAAAGATTTAGCAACAAAGTATGCAAAATATTTAAAGAGAATAGATCGCACGGCCATAAATTACTGTTTCCTAATGTGGAGCGAATTTGTTTTACATGGATGTACATGGTCCTGACTGCCAGCTGTAAGACTACACACTATGGTGGTAGAGCAAACAAAAGACTGCTCTTTATTTGCTCCTGCACATTCACGTTAAAAGTGTTCAAATAAATGTCATGAAATAAAAGTGGAGTCCGTGTTTTCATCGAGTCCAGGATTTTAAGCCAATCTTTAAGTTTCACTGCTCAGTTAGTGGTTGTTTTATGGCTTTGTATGCATGTACAAGTGATGTTTGGTGCTTTTTCAAGGCACTGAAAGACAAGATAAAATGATGGTTACAGTTCAGGCATCAACATGGCATCTTGTAACCTTAAGGAGGTGACAAGAATTGCTTGGCATTCCTCTTTATAGTGTCTAGACAATAGTAGCTCCAACTTTAAGTGTGTTTTAAAGAAAATACTCATGGCTAAAGGACAAAAAATAAAGGCAGGTTGTTTGAGACTTACTTGGAAGATGTTCAAGTTGTTCAAAAAGGAAACTAATCTGGTGGATGACTTAACAGTTGTCAGAAAAAGACAAGTATGTGAAGGCTCAGCAATGTGAAACACTTCTCCACAGAACAAGCACATTATGCACTGAACAGCCACAACATTAAAACCACTGACAGGTGAAGTGAAAGACATTGATCATCGTGTTACAATGCAAAGTTCAGCTTGCAAAACTTGGGTCCTGGCATTCATATGATGCTACTTTGACTCATGAAGTCAAAATTCAAATGCATTTATGAAGCACATTTGAATCAAAGTGGTGCACGGCATAAAACAATAACTAAAAGACCAATCCGAGTAAAAAAATAACAAAATATAGAATAAAAGATGCAGCAAAAGAAGAGATGAAGTCAGTGTGTCATGCTCTGTCTTAATGTTCTAGAGTCCGAGCTGTTCTCACATGGAAACCTCCAGATATTAGAAGCATCCACTGTGAAGGCTCAATGGCCTCCATTTTTGAGCCTGGATCTCGGAACATCCAAGAGCATCTGGTTGCCAACTAAACACTGTTGCAGGCCAAACACACCCCACCCAATGGCAACTGCAATGACAATGGTCTCCTCCAGCATTACAGTATGCCCTGTCACACCACTACAACTACAGCTCAAGAAACACAACAAAGAACTTAAAGCACTGACCTGCTGTCCAAACTCCCCAGATCCCAATGTGATGATCCACAAGATGCCCCAGAACAAGACGGTTCCTGGCTGTTATGTTGTGGCTGCAAGAAGCACAAAAAGCGAGAAGGAAAATGTTAATATGAGCATAACAATATAAGCCTACAATTTAACCAAATGGGGGCTGCAATCTTTGTAATTTTGGGAAACTGGCCAGATGTGTTGCAGTGAGACTGTACGACAGGCTGGACTTGAACTTCCCTCTTGAGCTCTGTTTTTTCAATCTTTGCACAGATTCGTTTGTCATTTTTTTTGTGTGCAACATGAACGCAAGTGTGAAGAGACTGTTCACAGCTGTCACATACGAAAGCATCCATCCGAGAAACGCTCCAGCACAAACCTCACTTTTTGTTTTGCATGAGTTTAACAAAACAAGTTAATTAGTGAGCTTTTGGGGATTTCATCTTTGTACAGAGAACAGCTATCTGTTCTCCACTGCTCCCATTCTTCATGCTGAACTTTGTTTACCAGCTTCTGGCTTTAGCTTCACATTTAATGCTCAGATGTGAGAGTGGTATCAAGCATACCTCTGCATCTGCTCAGCACTAGATTCCACAGAGTTCTGTAATCCTAAGCACATATACAGTAACTGCTACAGTTCATGTCGCACTTTTCTGGTCTTTGTTTTATCTTCCCGTCAGCAGTAAC
>OMNN01070920.1:0-10330 GCA_900302755.1 Chromis chromis
ACACTCGTTTTATTTTAATCTATTTTATGTTTTTGATTAAAAAATATTGAAAAATTATCATTTGTTTTTTACAAGACAACATATTTGACAGTCCATTTTGATAACTGTAAGGATATTTCCGACCTGATAGAACGGGATACCTCATTTAAAAGTGCCCAAATGGTGCCTAATGTTAAAATAACAGCTCTAAAGTTGCCTGTGAAGTCAGGTTTTATGTCAACAGTGATGAAAACACATAATTACAGTATAGTTGTGGTTTTAAATAATATTATGTGACATTCATTTTGTGTACGTCTTAATACTTTACATAAGAATAATTATCTAATTATTGAACATAACTCTTTCTTTTTGTTTGCTTTTTTAAGCAATTTTAAAAAATAAAAAGGTGCTTAAAAATAGAGGCACTCGTTTAATTCAATTTATTTTTATTTTTTCGAATATGATCCAGTTTAATGTGTTTTTTTTTTTTCAGCTTCAAAGTTTCCTGGGAAATCGATTTCTTTTGTTGCAAAACACACAGTAGCGGCTTTAAAACGTTTCTTCGATCGCGTTCCGGTCGAGGTCACAGAATGTGACGGTAACAGAATCCGCCGTAACACCGGCCCTCCATCCGGGTGACCGCAGAGCGCAGACTCAATCCCCGCTGCAGCTCACTGCGTTTCCGTAGCCAGTTTGCTACCCGCTGAGCCCTGGCTGGGGAAGCAGCTCACGGAAACGATTGATCCCGATCGAATAACGCCAAAGCTGGCTACATAAATGGCGGATTAACACCGATATCGGCAAGGACTCGCTAGATCAATGTTCGTGACTCGGGTGCTTTTGGGGAGTGCGCTGGCAACACCCTCCGTAACATGCGAGATGTACACATAAAGATATTAACTGTGCGTTATTTCGGCTAACTAGCTAGCAGCTACCCCCCCTCTATCCAATTTATGGTAGCTCGCCTGAGCTGTTTTCTCAACCGTCGCGTCCGAACCGGAGGAAAATGAAGAAGTTCAACATTAGGAAGGTGCTTGACGGCTTGACAGCGGCTTCTTCGTCCTCCTCCTCCACTGCCCAGCCGGGTACTCCCCGGGAAAACGACGTTGTCCAGGAGACTCTCCAGTCGGAGCATTTCCAGCTTTGCAAGGTGGGTGTCCGTTAATAAGAGGCTAACGTTACCGGACTGACAGTCAGATGACAGCGGCGTGACCAAACACTGGCGTTGTTTTCATCTCCATCAGCTCAGCTCGGTGGGATGGAAATACCTTAAATGTACTCATAGAGCTTCAAAAGCAGCAGATTTAAAGTCAGATATGAAAGTACTTGTTAGAGCTACAGTGACATTAATGGGGATCAGTGTTAACCATTGACTGTCCTGCTCTCCAGCTCCATGCACTGAATCCTCGCTTCAGGCCACTGTTTCTTCTTTATCATGGGGAGTTAGCTAGCTAACACAATCAGCTCTTAGTCTGATAATACAACACTCACATGTCCTGTGCTTTAATAACTCCTCCTGTCCATTCTGGCTGGGAAGACATCCCTTCCTGACACAGTTTCAGTGTAAAAAATCATTTATTCCAGCTAATTCGAGCCTTTAGCAGTAGGGTTAGACTCAATTCTACGCAATTTCCCCTCAGGGATCCATAAAGTACTTCTAATTCTGATTAAATTATTTCAAAATTCCCTTCTTGTCTCTCAAGGACAGAAAGAATGTGGAACTCCAGCAGGGCTGCAAGGATTAATCGATCAGTTGTTGACTATTAAAGTGATCGCAGGCTATTTTGATTATCGATTAATCAGTTTGAGTCATTTTTAAAAAGGCAAAGCTTAAAAATTCTTGATTATTTGCTGATTTCTTTGCTCCTCTATATTGTCTTGTCTCTCAGTGACAGAAAGAATCTGGAACTCAAGCAGGGCTGCAAGGATTAATTGATCAGTTGTCGACTATTAAAGTGATCACCAACTATTTTTGATAATCGATTAATCAGTTTAAGTCATTTTTATGAAGGAAAAGTGTCAAAATTCTTGATTATTTGCTGATTTCTTTGCTCCCCTATGTTGTCTTGTCTCTCAGTGACGGAAAGAATGTGGAACTGCAACAATTAATCGATTAGTTGTGGACTATAAAAGCAATCGGCAGCTGTTTTGATAACTGATTAATCAATCTGAGTCTTTTTATTTTATATTAAAGCTTCAAAATTCTTGAATATTTGCTGATTTCTTTGCTCCTCTATTTGGTTTTGTCTCTCAATGACAGACAGAATGAGGAACTCAAGTGGATCGGCAACGATTAGTTAGATTAATCAATTTGAGTCACTTGCTGGTTTCTTTGCTCCTCTGTGATATCTTTGAGTTTAAAGACATTTAAGGATGTTATATTGTGCCTTTGGAAGCTCTGATTGTCATTTTCTGACATTTTATACACATATCAACTAAGAAAGTGATCCACAGTGAACATAATCATCAGTTGCAGCCTTAAATTCAAGTAAATGTCCGCAGTATCCTTGTATTGGCTTCAACTTTCGTTTGCATTTGTACACTGAGCAGTACTGTGGATTTAGTCCCCTGTCAAGCAGTGTACAGTGCCTATGTGAATGTTGTTCAGATACCAGAAATCAAACCTACACTGTCAGCTCCAGCCCCCACGGGTCACCAGGAAAGATTTCCCCCAAACTGACTCGTGCACGGTTTAATAATTCACAATGTACTGGCTGGAAAAAGAAAAAGGTTTTGCATGAAAAACGTGGAGCACCTCGGAGAGCCGGCCCACCAGCTCCTGCCCCAGCTGGGAGCAGGGAGCAGGTCAGGTCCCTGGGTTACAGGGCCACGGTTTTACCTGTTACATAATCCTGCTGCAAGCTGTACAGAGCTCATGGATGGCTGGGCAAGGGTTTCCAACCTGAAATAATTGAGTTATAGATGCAGGATGATGATAATATTTTGGTGGCCGGGCTGTACTGTAAAGATCCTGACAGTGAGCTGCAGCCGATGAGCCTGAGGATTTATTTTATTACTGTTGTTTTACAGGACTGAGCCTGCACACATGTCAGAAAAACATCCCCATTTGCTCTAATGTTTATGCTTTATCTAATTTATTTTGATAATGAGACTAATTTTCCACATTGATGGATTACATTTCTGGGAGATTATGATGATGTTTTTTTTCTCCACTAATGCCAGCTTGACTGTGTAGGAGATGACTGATTAGCTGACTGATATAAATTCTGCTCTTTCCTGCAGACTGTGCGTCATGGCTTCCCATATCAACCATCCTCAATGGCTTTTGACCCCGTACAGAAAATCTTGGCCATTGGGACTCAGACTGGAGCTTTGAGGCTGTATCCTTCTGTGAAAATGAAAACGAAGAGAGCCACACGAGGAAAGTAAAGCTCGGATGAGTCGAGTGATAGAATTTTATTTTTCTTAACATCCTCGTGCACACAAACACACAACCGGACCCACGTTTTTAAGCTCTTGGAATAATTCCCTCACGTGGCCCGAGCTGCCATTCAACATTCCTCAAAGTCAGGGGAATTCACCCAGTAAGTTGATGCTTTCTGCCTCCTGTCATTTAGCACGAGGAAAAAATAAAAAAGAGAAACCACGGCTGAGGGAAGCGGAGGGAGCTTAGAGGTAGCTGGGATGTGCTTCTGTGCAGCCGGCAGCCTCCTTCTCCTGGAGCACCCGGGCTCATTAGTGGTATCTCTGCAGTAGCATGAACAGCTCCTCCGCCATATGCCGAGGAGCCAACCTCATCAACTGCGCTGCCCAGTCAGTGCCAGCATGCCACTTCGCATGTGCTGTAAACATAACTGGACTCGCACAACACACACACAATCAAGCTGCCACAGAGCCGCGTGGCCCCTCAGGCGGTTGGAAGTCAGTTTTGTATTTGTTTGTGTTCAAAGATGAATTTTATTTCGTTGCTTTTGCAGCTAACTTCTCATGAGTCACAGCAACGCAAGTGCCCCCTGGATTCCAGACGGCTGCTGCATGTGCCGGTGGAGTCATATCCAGGTTAGGCTGCGACATCCGCAGGGGGCCACCTATTTGTCTTTTAAGTCGGGGGTTTCCCTTTGTGCCGATATCCTGCTCATGGGGCCCATCTGCTTTGTTTAGCTTTTCATTACAACCGGGCCCCGTCCTCGGGTCTTTATCCACTCTGCAGATTAAGAGAGCGCACCGTGTTTTCGCAGGGCGACTCCCAGAGAACACACACTCGCTTCCATGTTGTCCTAATGTGCAAGGTGGAGCTGATGGGATTACTGTCATTCAGGCAATTGGTCCATTTATCAAAAGACGGGCTGTATCGATCCACCTCATTGCCCCTGGAGTTTGGAAACGCTGCCACAGCTCAGTAGACATAAGCTCAATGAGGTGTCTACAAGCAATAAATGTCTGCTTTTACAAGATCTGTCTCTACTACAGTGTTTTAATCAGTGTGTTACTGTAGACAGTCCCCCGCTCGTTCCAGCGCTCGTTCTGGCCGGCGCACAAACTTGTCTCGTGTTTGGCGATTAGAAACACTCGAGTCTGTGGTGAAAGTGAACATTTTGGACTCTTTGAAACTGGACCTAATCATCTTTTTCTCCCTGCATATTTTAACTTTAACGGCTGAATGCTCTAATTGTTGCATTTTACGGGGAATCTCCAGATTGCACGACCAGTCACCTGCTGGTCATGCTAGAAGCCAGAAGTTTGTTTTGACGAGCTTCCGGTGCAGAAATGCTGTTCAAGTGTAGCTTCCTCTTCTTTTGGCTTCGACACAAGACTTTTAGAAAGACATTTTCTGTCTTACATTTCTAATCTAGCATGATAAAGATCCCTCCCGCCCCCGATGATCATCACTTGACTTCGCAAGAAAAGCCTGATAATGTTGAAATGCTGTGGTGAACCACATTGGTTTACCGAATGGGGAAGTGTTGTATGTTCAGGGAGGATGACTTGAGCGTGTGATGTCTCAAGACTCATGGGAACAAAGAGGAAATAATCAGAAAGGTTGAGAAAGCGAAATATTTGGCATTGTTGTCTTTTTTCCACTATATAAATGTATGCATGACTAATAATGTAGCATGTAAGGCTGCAGATAATAATAATTTTGATTTTCAGCCAAACTTAAGGTTATCCAGTTTACAATTATGGAAGACATAAAACCAGCAAATCTTGACATTTGAAAAGCTCCGACGATTGATTAACTGATGCTTGGCTTATTATTTTTGTGGCCATACCGCCTTGTGGATGCCCGATCCCGTCAGATCTGGGAAGCTAAGCGAGGTAGGGCCTGGTCAGTACCTGGATGGGAGACCGTGAGGGAACACCAGGAAGCCTGGGTGAATACAGTGTGAGAGTGAGTGGTTGGTGGTGGTCGGAGGGGCCTATGGCGCAGATTGGCAGCCTCAATTCCGTCAGTCTGCCCCAGGACAGCTGTGGCTACATAAGTAGCTTACCACCATTGAGCATGGAGTGAATGAATAATGCAATGTAAAGTGTCTTTGAGTGTCTAGAAAAGCGCTATATAAAACCAATGTATTATTATTATCATTATTATTAACTGGTCAGGTTTAAGAGAAAAGCACAGCACTATTACTGCTGCCACTATGGTTTTAAATGATTTTATTACAGCTCTGTACAGGAGGAAACACTGTGTAGCACTTTTTAAGGATGCCTCAAGGCATTAGATACGGTTGATAATGCCTTAAGTACTTCACAGTATTGGTTATAACAACTGTGCTTTTAAATGGTTTCAGAGTTGTGAAAGTGTTCCACAGGCCTCAGTACTGGGGCCTGTTCTGTTCACCCTTTACGTAGATGGCTTTGTCTCCTTTGTATCTAGTTGTAATGCACATCTCTATGCTGATGACACAATATTGTACTGCAGTTAGGAAACTGAACATTTGGCTGTCAAAACCCTTCAGCACTGCTTTGCTCATTTACAAGTTGTGGTAAATCAGCATAAATTAGTTGCCAATGCAGATAAAACCAAATACATGATTTTCACCAGAGCCAAAAACAATACTTTGGCAATCTGGTCGTCTCTACTCTGAATAGTGCAAATATCTGATAATTAATGTGGTCAGGCTATTGACTAAACTACATCAAAAAATGTTTTTCTTCTGCAGGAATTATTTAAGTTCCCCACTGCCTTGTAGAAAAATGCTTATTAAGGGAACTTACATCAGTGTTGGATTATGATGACATTTTAGACATGCATGTATCAGTGACAGTTCTTTAGTTTTTGGACTCCATGTATCATTCTAAATTACAATTTATTACTGGTGATAGTTAAAGCACACATCACTGTGAACTGTATGCTGAGGTTAGGTGGTCTTACGTAAGACATAATAGACATTGGATTTTATTTATTTAAAGGCTCTTACTGTTTTGTTTTTATCACCTTACATTACCTCATTATTTTCTTTTAATGTGCGCCCCTACCCAACAAGCTCAAATGACTGGATTACACTGCAGGAGTTGGCTGTTGCTATTGAGCTTGTGCCGCTGTGCACCTACAACCTGGAATAACCTGTAAAACAATCTACAAGTGGAGTCATTTTTATCCATTGAGCAGTTTGTGTTTTTAATTTAATTTAAATGTTTCAGTTAATTCAATTGTTTTAAAACTTTTTTCTTTAAAAAAAAAAAAAAAAAGTTTCTAATTAATGTTTTTATTATTTTTATTACTTTTTACTGTTATCCAAGTTTCCTAATTGAGTGCCTACATCTTTTACTGTAAATGAGGCCTCCATACCTCAATGCCAAGTTTAAATAAAGGTTGATGGTTCAGTGAATGGACGAAAGAACAAGCATATGTTCAAGCAAACAGAGATAGCTTGAGGAAACCTTTTTTCTTTTATCTTCTATGTTACATTATGTGTTGCCTTATTTTAAACTGTACAGATTTAAATAGTCTAGTTTTCTCCAAAGTAAAGCTTCCAGGGCTTCCTGGTTTCTTATTTTTCATCATTTTAATCTTACAGCAACAAAAGACTACATGGTTTGCCTTAATTGTTTGTGCATTTTTTTATTTCCAAAACAATATTTACTTAAGAACAGCTGCTGACAGCAAGTATTTTTAGTCACAAACGAAGATCAATGATCTAAAAAATGAGAAACACTGAAGCAGTCACAGAAAAATGCAAACTGCTCTCTGAGCCCTAAGAAAAGCACATCTAATTTCTACAGCCATATAATTACAATTATTCGTTCTACAACTAGAAATACTACACTTGATTGGTAAAACATCCCTGCCTCCGGACTCAACATTTACGGAATTTGCTTCGTTACACAGAGAGGAATTAAATCCAATGAAATGTATGTATGTCTCTACAGTAGATGGTTAATCTGACTGGACTAGCTATATCAGCATGGAGCATGAGGAAGCTATGAATCGCTGTGCGTCAGCCTCATGTCAGGAGGAACTGTACAGGAAGGAAAAAGAGGATTTCAGTACTAGAAAACAAATCTGGTGAGGGAGGCTGATCTCAGAAGGATTTATTAAGAGAATATCAGTGGCTGTAGTTTATACGTACCTAGTCCTGACAGTAATGTTAGGGCCGGTTTTATTGATGCCACAATGATAAGAATAATTATACGTAAGAAAAGTGCAGTTTCCTTCAGGTTTACCCCTCCACACAGAACAGAGTCTGGGGATCACGTATGTTGATCATTTCTGATGTCTTTGTTTCTGGCAGAGTCATCACTGAGAAATGTAAAATGATACATACACAAACCTGTTGAGAGGAACTGAGGCCAAAAAGTTTTTGGATATCATTTTCAAGATTAATCTACCATTCTTTCAACATCTCCACTTCTCTTGAGATGACCTTATCTCAATATGCTTTAAGTCAAATACATTTGTTTTTGTGGGCTGATAACAAATCTCTTGAGTTTAAAAGCGCACAGCAAGGAGCGGGGTAAATCTCAGGTCAAAGGAAAAAAAAATTGAAGACAATATATGAAAACTGGCCAAGTAGCAAGAAATTATCTGAAATATTCTGTCTAATTTGAAACATAAGACTAAAGCAATGCCAGCAGATCTGTGAAGCTGGCTGCACACTAAATGCTAAAAGGGAGCTGTTCCAATCATAAAATAAAGTATTGAAAAAAAAATTACAAACCAACAATAAGATTGTAACAGGTCCAACACTCGTATAAGTGAGCTGAGAAAAAACAGAGCAATGGCAAATATCCCTGATGATGTAACCTCATCTCTGATCTGTTTACATTTTCCTTTAATGGCACAGACTTTCTATTCAGCACCAACATTCTCTGTTTCCATTCACAACTTGTGAACACATCAGAAACAAACATGCACTCAAACATACAGCTCGGGATGACACTTATTCCGGCTAATGTGCAGAGTATCTCGCTAAGCTGTGAAGCGCATGGATATTATGTGTCTTTCCACAGACAGGAATGTCATGGACATCTGCACATATGGAATTCAACATAGCGCCACACACACAAAAGTCACCAGAACTAATGCGGCTCGACCTGCCAGCTGGATGCGAGCGAATAAAGGGGAGGAAGCAGCAGGGGAAGAAGACCTCCTGCTGTATTCCCTGTACAAAGTATTTATGAGTCTGGAATACAGCAAATCAGTCTCAGGCTGGATGGTTTGAGATCATCAGAATGAAACCAAATTAAATTCTTATAGCGCATTTCATCAAACAGTATGGGTGTTAAATAGCTGGATAAAGGGAGAAGGAGGTTAAATACCAGATCTTTCTGCTGTCATACCAGCATGGGCTCTCAGCAGTCTGCAGCAGCTGAGCTCAAGGCAAGTAAACAGCTCTCTGTGTAATCTGTTGCACATAAACCAGAAATATTTGTTTGTGCATAAAAACTGTCAAAAACAAAGCAGATACTAGATGAAGACAGCTTTTAAGATTAAGGAGACTTTGGTTCAACATCTTAAAAGAGACACTTTTAAATGTGTAATTTAAGAATTAGGTTCACATAAAGAGGTAGATGCTGGCACTGACTGTCTTCACTATGAGTGGCTGACGCATTATGAACTCAATCTGGAGGTGAAAAGAACTTTGTTTATGGTGTATGACGCATTGAAAGAAATGTGCTGCTCTGTGCAGCGGCTCTGTGAGGCACCACAGTGGGTAGCTTTGAGGTAAATGCTATTATCAACATGCTAACAAGCTCACAATGAAACGCTGATGTTTAGCAGGTGTAAGAGACTAATTATAAAGTTGACCATCTGAATTTAACATGCATTGCTAGCCAATTAGCAGTAAAACTCAGAGTACAGCTAAGACTGATGGAAAAGTGTTAATGTTTACAGATGAGACAGTAAAGTTTTACAGATTTGTCATCTGCATGTCCTTGTTTTTTACCTTTTAAGCAGACACATTTTCATTTACCAATAGGACATGTATAAATTATTGCTGCTTGGAGGCTTAGATTTTGACTGTATTTATATATTGTACTGAGGAGCGTCTGGAGCACATGTACTATTGAGGTGCCTTATTATTAACGTTTACCTTTCTTCATTGCTTTGTTTAATGGTACCTGTGCAATTTTGTGCAATTTCTTCATTGCAGTTGCAGGTTTATCTAATATATAAGCTGTAAGTCTAGGATTCCAGGAGTTTGCATATTCTATGTAAACATTTTTTGGGTAATATCTATCATACTTATTTTGTGTGTTAGCAAATGCATGTAATTCATGCCTTCCTATAATATATGGGGTATGTTGATTGGTTGCGAAGTTACAGCCATTCCCTACTGAGGATGTCTTTGTAAAGAATAATTTGTCTGATGAAGGTCTCGCGTCAAAATGTTGCAAGTAATTGCGTTTTTGCAAGTTGGACAGTGTGCCGGAGTTTCTTATTGACTTGCTTGTCCTTCTCCTATGCACCTGTCTCATGAAACTGATATGTGAAGAGTTCCTTTGTCTTAAATCACAACAGATATTTGGTCAAAAAGTATTATACTACTAAAGGGCAATTCAAGACATGTCACTGTGTTTTTACAAAATCAAGAGTACAATGGCTTTCTTCATCACTGCTTCACCTGTTTTTCATTTCTCCCTGTCAAACGTCTGTCTGTTTTATATTTTCATATTGGTTTCATTTCCTAATAAATCTCGCCGAAGTCCAGGGCCTGATTGGATGATGACCTGGGTCAACTCCAAAAGTATGATCATCCTACACATCCTGCACCCACTCACATGATCAATATCTCTCTGGTATGTGTGTGTGTGTGTGTGTGTGTGTGTGTGTGTGTGTGTGTGTGTGTGTGTGTGTGTGTGTGTGTGTGTGTGTGTGTCCATTACATCAGGCAGACCGTGTTCAACAAATAATGATTATCACAAAGCTGTTGTTTCAAGTAATCAC
>OMNN01070922.1:0-11484 GCA_900302755.1 Chromis chromis
TGGGTGGGGATGTCATGAATATAATCGCTCTGTCTAACATCCAGGCCAGCTTTGCCAAATGACAACAGCTGCTTTTGGTGTCCTCCCTAGTCTGCCCTTCTTCTCCTCTTACCTTTATTTTCTATTTAAAGTCAGGCTTGTAAATCTAAATGAATTTGAAAAACTTATACCAATACCAATATAGATTTTTAATAGTGTGTAATAAATTCTGATATTGATATATTAGCTGATATTCTTAATGTAGTCTGATTTAACTGATGTAGACTGTGGGTATAAGCCTTCCATTGGCCACTTATTTCAGCTGGCTTTCTCCGCTCTTTCACTTTCCGCTATCTTCGTGTTGCCAGTTTTAAAATCCACACTAAAAATTTCAGGATTGGCTTGTATCATAAGTCAACCCTGCTTGTTTTTGTTTATTTGTTTGTTTTCCGTGGATTATCCATTTTAATGATAGCGCTTTTATCCCTGTGTCACCAAAGCAATTCCACATCCTTCACTTAGCTTTGCCCACAATCACTGTGATTGGTTTACAGAGCATTTTTGGATAATTGTTTATTGACTTTTTTAGCCCTGTGTATCACAATGAGTTATCACTACTTGACTCCACTGTCTGTTCCATACTCTGCTACATGTGCTGCAGACAGTGCTAAGTGTATTGTAAAGAATGAAATCACAATCTGTTGGGCAAATTGTGTTATGATATGATTTCTAAATTACCCCGAGCATCATTTTCTGCATTATTTTTAGAAAAGTTTTCATATTGGCACATACACTGATCAGCCACAACATTATGACCACTGAAAGGTGAAGTGAATAACATTCAATCAATCAATCAATCTTTATTTATATAGCACTTTACATACAATAAAATGTAACTCAAAGTGCTTCCTAGAATAAAACATGCAACATAAAAACAACACATATTGAAAACCCTCCCCCTCCCCCTAATACATACATGGACCACGTACCCACAATCATGCCCGCGCACACACCCACACACACACACACACACACACACTCACACACAACCACCCACACAACCATATACACTACAGTAATAGTGACATGGCAAGGCACTGAGAAACCATGTGAGGAAAGCCACGTATGGGGAGCTCATCCACACTGAGATGGATGACAGCCCACAGCCACAAGGAGCACCGCCACCACAGAGACCCCCGACCCAGATAGACTGGGATGGACTCCACACATGGTGCAGAGTCCCCCAGTCCCCTGGGCCTGAGGGGTCTCCAGGATTCAGAGCATCTTTGACCACATAAGGGGGACCAACACAATATTAGACAGGTGGTCATAATGTTATGCCTGATTGGTGTATGAGTCAATACACATTATATGCCGATACGGATATATCTGTGACAGTCCAATATCAGTGAATAATATCACCCAACCGATATATTGGTCAGGCTCTAGAAAAAATATGGCATCCTTGTATACTATGTCCTAGCAAAAGTGACATAGAATCAATTCTTCCAATTGTATACCTTGTTTGACAGTTTTAGGGACAACTCAGCCACTTATATCTTGTCTTCAGGGGCTCTGAATGATCTTAGAGCTGTGAAAACAGGCCCTAGTGATAGGTGTCTAGGGTTGGAGGCAATGTTTCTGTTTAAAGGAAAGCTTGTGCTAGTAACTGGAGATGTGGAGTGTAAAAAAAACACTTTAACAGGGAGCATCTAGCAATAACTGCTATAGGAAGATGGGAAATGTAGGAAGACATGGATCAAGCTCCAGGAAACATGTTTATGGAGCTTGATGCGTGCTGAGACCAAGAAGGGAGGATATCTCAGTCTCTCCTGCATCAGTGTCGACTTTCTTCCCCCCAACTTTGTGGAAATGCATCACCAAATTGATGGAGTACCTTTTTTCACCTCAGGGTGTGAAGTCAGTCGTGTTTATTGCGTCATGCACAAGTGCTTTACAAGTGCCTGGCCCACGTGCAATCGCAAGATACCAGAAATACAGACAGGCCATCGTTTGAAGTATTAGAATCTCATGCTTTGACAATGTGCGTCAGCTTTTGAAGTTTATGTCAGATTTGCTTATTGGTAGCCAGGTCTCAACCTTGACTAATTCAGGTTGTAGACGCTGCACAACGAGCGATACTTTATCTATACACACCGAGCCAAGAGTGTGATCTTGAAGCAGCTCCCCTCATCTGAAACTATTTCTTCATTCACTTTTTCTCCTCCATCTCCCAACCACTTACAGAACCGCTATTTCTCTATTTAGCCTGTCCATATTGCCAGGGAGGCACTGTGTTTTGTGTGTGTGTGTGTTCCATTAGGGTGTGTTGATAGGTTGTGATAGGTCTCAGAGAGAAAGCCACAGCAGTTAACACTGACCTCTCCATTGCTTTCTCTCCACCTCCCAAACAACACCAGCTGTCTCTCTCTTACTATGTCTCTCTGTCACTCCTTCGCTGTCTCCCTCCCTCTTTGTGTCGCTCAGTATCGTACCATGTCTTCAACTGCTGCCTCTCCCCTTCTCAATTTCTGCTTTCTCCTTCACACTCTCCGCCATATCTTTATTGTTACCATCATCCCAACTCCTTCTATTTTTACCAATTTTTTACTTTTCAGAGTGCTCGCCAGATAACAGCAGGTTTACAGTGTATCTCCAGCTCTGCACTCTGCTACCTACTTTTGCTCCCTCCCCATTGTCCCTTTCTTCCATCCCTCCATCTCCTGTTTTTTTTTAGCCCTAGAGCCCCTTCACACTGTGCGATAACAGCAATCGTGCAGCTTTGGTGCATGCCATATCACATGAGATGGGCCTAATAAAATCTTCGTGATGATCGGTGTCACTGTGACTGTGCAATATTAGTTTTGAGGCATGTCAGATTGTGCCGTGGATACCTGGTGAGTTGCGGGATTACAATGTAAACAGAAAAAAAAAAGCTGCTCTCGTGTTTCGAAAATGCAACAAAACAGAAAAAAAGCTCTGGCACTAGTGTGTTCTTCCTCCAGAAGATTTTGATATTTCAATGTATAAGAGAAACCTTTGATCTGCTTTGTGGGGCAAGAAGAAAAGTCAACGCATCACCAAAGTCATTAGAATTCATTGCCAGGGGACCATGACCAGTGTCTATACCACATTTTCATGGCAAACCGTCCAATAGTTCTTGAGATATTTTAACTGAGACCAAAGTGGTGGAACAGGTCGACATCAGAAGCTGTTGCTCAAAATGGTATTTAACCATTTGAACCCCAAGCACTTTTTCTGCATTTTCTTTATTTATTTTTGCTCCAGTCCCATTAATTTTTGTACTTCAATATAAAGTTCCACACCTTTGTAAAAAGAGCACAGTCTTGGCTAGAAGTGAGGAGAATTCAACAATGTCTTCTGT
The DNA here is from genome assembly GCA_900302755.1 of Chromis chromis. Taxonomy (NCBI): domain Eukaryota; kingdom Metazoa; phylum Chordata; class Actinopteri; family Pomacentridae; genus Chromis; species Chromis chromis. Next base: position 3,365 of record OMNN01070922.1, read on the forward strand.
GCAGTGTAAAAAAATTTAAATGTCATAAATCTTTAAAAAAAAAAACGGTTATGACCCAAGTGCTGAGGCGTAGCGGCTGTCCCTGGTTCGATTCCCAACCTTGGACGTTTACCACATGTCCTTCCCCACTCTCTCCCGTTTCCAACTCTATGCACTGTCCTATCTAATAAAGGCATAAAAGGCCAAAAATAAAAAGAAAAAAGAAACTTTATTTAGTTATTGTTTTACAGAAATTGGAAAAAACTGTGATCAACATTTTCCCCAGGTGGTATCAATACTGGGAAAAATGGTGACTACATACAAGATAAGAGAGAGTTTACTATTTTTATTTTTAATTTGTTTCCATACGCCTGTCAGCTTTGTGTATACACAGCCTGCAATTCAGTCCAGTTAAGCCAAAAAGTCTCTGAATTTTTGTCATGTGACTGTTGATCTCAACTGAGTAACTTATGGGTTCTAGGCCGTGCTGAGGAGCACACATTGTTTTTTTGTTTTTTTTTACAGAATCTACTTTGAGCAAACCACTTTTTTCATGATTTTTTAAATTAGGCTTGTAGAGGGAAGCGATTTTGTTGAAATATCACAAATTTAAGTTTAGATTTGTCAACGTTTCCCAAAAGAACAGCCAAGGACTGCCAGACGGCTGATAGTTCCATTATTCTCTCTGTTTTTACCATCTCTGGCTCTGATAAATGGTGCAATTTGGATGATTTTTGGAGTCAACATGCCCTTAAAAAGTTGCCAGTGTATTCTACATCGTTTCATTTTCTTCCAAACTGGCTGGTTTATAGACACACAACATAGCAGCAGTGATGCTATGAGAGTTTAACCATGAATTTCTGTCCAAATTTGGACATTGTCTTGGCTTTGTTTATCGCCAGAGCTCTGACTCTGCCATTATTGAGGATATCTCACAGTGTGATTGTCAAATTTGTCCAGGGCAGCCTATAATTGCACAGTGAAGAAGGTCTTTACTCCCCAGTTTTAATAAACAGCAGCATGACCTTGAGATGTTTGCTCTCTCAAACTGCCTTACATTGCTGCTACCGTCATCCCCCTTTCTCCATTTGGTCATCTCTCAATCCATCTGTTTTCCTTCCTCTACATTTTTCACTCTATTTGATCGCTGCCTCCTCAAATTGTCGCCCTTCCTCCTCTATCCATTACCTCCTCATTTATGCCTTCCACACTTTCTTATCTCATCCCGCAATTACCGCCTAAATTTAAACTTAATTTTAATATGCTTCATTCGCCCTCTCCCCATGTCTCCGCTCCTTCGCTGCCTCCTCTTGTACTTTTAGATTTTCTGTCCCTTTCCTCCATATCACTGCTGTAATTTTTCTTTCCTCCCAGCCCTCTATCTAGCTCCCCTCTGTTTCTTTGCTCTCCCCCTCCCACCTGCTCCTCATTGCCAGCCTACGCTGTGCAGTGGTCAGTGTTCATTCATTTATCTGTTTATCCATCCCATGCCAGTCTGTGTGTGCGTGTGTGTGTAGGTGTGTGTGTGTGTGCAGTGATAATGAGAGGGCTGGCTGATCTAAACTTGCAATATGACCCAATCAACCCTCACTAATAAAACAGCTTCCCTTTACACACACATACACACTCTGCTGCAGTGAGCCACGGTCACCCAGACACACCATATATCCTGTGGTCCATTCCTCAACACTTGACTTCCCCCGGACCTCATTACTGTGCAATTTAATAGGTGAATTTGGTCTTTCGCGGTTTCATCCGATGTCTCTGGTTCGTTTTACACCCTCCTTTCCTTCACCACCTTCCTTTTTTTATCCTTGTCAGCTTAGCTTGTTTGTCTTCCCCTATTTTCTGCCTCTGCCCTCTGTGTGTTTTGGGGTTTTTTTCTATTTAAAGACTTGAACTGTTGTCTAAGGATACTAGAAATGGTTGCCAGTCATGTTTCATCATACATCAGTTGACATATTAATTGCAATTAATGTTAAGCTACGGTGATTCATTGCGCCTCAGATACAAACAGGATGTGTCTGGAATATCTACAAGCTCGTCCCCGTCCTTCTCCCTCAGACAAATCTAATCCTCTGTCGAAAGCTCTTCTATGTATCTACTTTTATAGCAGCCTGTCCTCTATCTCTGTCTCATTCGGCGGCACGCTCGTTCTCTCTGGCCCTTTCAACTTTTAATTAATTCACTGAATGCTTTCCAGCATGACATGTAGATCCCCTATTTTGCCAAGTGCATTCACCAAGGCTTACATTCAGGGTTGCGATAAGCACACATAATGGGGATTTATCTGCAAAATTGTGGGCGTTGGCATTCATACACAAGCGCTTGTGAGACACCTCTGAGGCTGTTACATGTGCTGGGTGGAGTTTTTTTTCCAAAAGACTGCCATTTACCGGTACTAAAAAACCTCCAGTGTTTACTACATAATGTCTAGCCTAAGGACAGAGGCCTCAGAATGTTTTTGATTAGACTCCTATTCTATATGCACTACAAAGACAGCAATTTTGTTTTATTTATCCTAACTGATCCGGTATTCAACACAAGGAACCTCTTAAGCCTCAAGCTATTTTTTTTTTCAAATTAGAGCAGTGGATAATGTCTTCCACTAAAGAAAGAAAGAAGAGCCAGTGTTATAGAGTTCACAGTTTTTTAGGCTAATTTGAGGTGGATTTGCATCTTTTTTTATTCCCCTACTATAGAGCTTTCACTATTTATTCAAAATAGAAACAAATATATCTTAGAAGGAGTGTGACTGCTCTGTCAAGAGTGCCAGCAGACACAGAATTATTAATATCAGAAGCTTGGCAACACATGTAAAATAGGGAAAACCCGATTGTTCTCAGGTGTATCTGTCCAACTCAGAGCAACAAATCGGATGGGGAATACCTGCTCTCATCGTGAGACTTCATCTTGGCTAAAGAACCATCATATCCTTCATTCAGCGATCATAATCTTCCATAAAGTAACAGTGCACATCATTTGTGTGGCTGAGAGATATGTCCACAGGAAAGCAGGCAACTATGGGTGAACTACCTCCAAAACATTGCCACAGAAACTTTTGCACGGTTGCTTTAATAGTAGCAGCTCTTAATGGAGAGCCACTGGTGCTACTAACATAGGCATTAACCAAACCTACTATCAAGCCTTACTTTGCTCCAAGCACATTTAAAGTTTTATACTCTCAGCCTATGAACAACAAGACAACACAGACACAGGAGACAAGTGAAACAGAAAGTACAAGTGACATGAAGTATCCTTAATTGAGATACAACAAAGAGAATAATGAGATGAACTGTGTAAATGGTGCTGAATGCGGTGGTACCTGTGCAAGCAACAGTGTTTGCAACTCACCTCAACAACGTCATGTGTCACAACCTATGCGAGTGCTCATGTGTTGTCCAAAGAGCAGCCTCCCTTCACAAACTGCATGCCAAATTCCTGAAGAGGAAATGCCTTTTTACTGTATTTGAATTAGAAAATTTCTCCAAAAGAAAAAAAAAAGGCCTTTGATAAAGCTCTTATTATGCATTTTAGTTTTGCCGAGGGGTATGTGACCCATCTGCTCTTAACTGTCTGATCTGAGTTTTGCACTTTGTTTCACAATAAATGGTGCTGACTCATGTGAGTCTCTCTGAATTTCATAATCAATATACTGATGATAATGATATGTGATAATAAAGTAAGCGAAATAATTCTTAGTTTAATGTTATGCCTGACAATATACATCAGCCTATTGTACATACCTGCTGTACCTGTATATACTTGATTAATGTGCACATAGTGGGTCAGTTGGTCTAACCTCTCCATTACCTTTTTATAACAAGCAGCTGTTCTGTTCGCTGCAAAGAGAACTGTGGAAACTAGAGTTGAGCAAAAGTTCCTACATTCAGGGGATTCTTTTGGAAATTGAATTATTTTTAACATAGTGAAAGTCACTAGGATTGCGCTGGGCTGCTTAATTTCCTAAAAGTTTTCTTGAATTTGCCTTGGCTCATATATACCATACGTTCTTTTCACCTTCAGCCCTTTTTTTTAACTTTTTAAATTTTCCACGAGTTAAATGAAAGAGTCTGAAGTGACTACATAAGAGCTGTTCCTGGTCGATGTTGGACCGCCACCTACTGCGCTCTGTTCGTGGTCCCTGGAGGCTCAGCTAAGAATCCGAGAAGAGAAGTTTGAATTACTTTCAAATCTATCCACCGCCCGCCTCTGAGACACACAGAGAGAAGACAGAAATCCTCCTGTAGAGAACATAAGTGAAAACTGATTTATGGAGACAAAGGTGGAAAAAAAGTGTGAAAAGTGTTTTAATGTGTGACAGTCTGAAGCTATTATTATATCATGGATCTACAGTGCCTATAAAAAGTATTCACCCCCCTTGGAAGTTTATTCCTTTTATTGCTGTTCAACATTAAATCATGGCTATTATAATTTGGCTTTTTCAAAAAGAATTCTCCTAAAAGATTCTTTCATGTCAAAATGAAAACAGATTTCTACAAAGTAATGTCAATTAATTAAAAAGATTAAACAAGTGATTTCACAAGTATTTACCCTATGACTGTTACAACTATACAAGAAAGAGACTAGAGAGGGAGGCCACCAAGACACTTATGACTCCCCTGAAGGAGTTCCAAGCTTCAGTGACTGAGATGGGAGAGACTGTGAATATAACAATTTTTGCTTAGGTTCTTCACCAGTCGAAGATTTATGGGAGAGTGGAAAAAGAAAGCCACTACTAAAAAATAGCTCAAAAATCTCAACTAGAGTTCGCCAAAAGGCATGCAGGAGAATCTGATGTCAATTGGAAGAGCAATGAAGTCTGATGAGACCAAAATTAAGCTTTTTGGCCATTAGACTTTTCGCTATGTTTGGCAGACAGCAAACAATGCACGTTATCACACACACACCATCCCCATCGTGAAGCATGGTAGTGGCAGCATCATGATGTGGGAACGCTTCTTGGCAGCAAGCAATAGAGAGGTTACAACGGTAGAGGGTGAAATAAATGCAGCAAAGTGTAGGGAAATCCTGGAGGACAATCTGATGCAGTCTGCAAGAGAGCTGTGACTTGGGAGAAGATTTGTTTTCCAGCAAGATAATGACCCAAGGTATATAGTCAAAGTTACACAGAAGGTGAATGAGAGGGTGAATCAAAGCCCAGACCTCAGTCCAATTGGGAATTTGTGGCTGGACTTGTTTACTATGATCCTCGTGCAACCTGACAGAGCTTGATTAGTTTGTAGAGGAGAATGGGGTAATAATGCAGTGTCCAGAAGTGCAAGGCTGTATGTGACCTATTCCCATGATGCATCTTCTAAATAATGACTTAAAGGGGTTGAATACTTATGCAATCACTTATTTTGTGTTCTGTTGTTTAATTAGATAACATTACTATGGCAAAATCAGTTTTCACTTTTCATTTTTTTCTTTCCACCAAAATGAGTTTGACAAAGTGAGAATGATTGGAACCATTCATTATTGGTCACTATTGCTTATGTATTTTTAGTTTTTCTATATTGCAAGAGCACAAATGTGTCAGTGGATTTAAGAAAATGGTAAAATATAATAACTTGGGTTTTGGTTTTGTACATTTTGTTCTGCTTTCCAGTCATGGCAGCTGTTTCATTTAATTTTTACCTGCAGAAAAGTTTGTTTTCAATTTTGATACCAATTTAAGTTTCATTTAGTTCAGCGTTTACACTTGCACTGTAGTTTGTCACCTTCCCGAAAAGTTTAATTATCATTTTGTTTAAATCCTGTATAGTTTGGGGATTAGCATTTTCATGGACGAGGAAAGGTGGAATGCATCCGATAAAGCGGTTCCACATTATTTTTATTTTGTCTGAATCAAAACATCTTCAGGGGTGTTGCACTATTCTTGCCCTTGGGCTAAGTCATAGTGGATGTAATTCATTTCAGCCAGAATGTCTTTGGTGTGCAGAGAATCCAGCAGTATACCTCACTGTAACATGATCCATAATTTATTTATGCATTCCTCCTCAGATTTCTACCTTACAGCAGCACACTAAACTAATTGTGTTTCACTCTATCTCCCAGTGTGTGTCTCTGCCAGTCTGTCTCTTTGGCTCTGTTTTTACCTGCCCATTACTTATAATTTCTATATGTCTCTGTCGTTATCTCCTGCACCTGCATCTGCAATTTATTCTGCTTTAATATGCTGCTTTCTGAGCTTCTGTTTCGAAAAAACAAAACAAAAACAGGTTGATTGCAAGGACAATGGAGACAAACTGCATGAAAATCCCAGCTGTTACTTTACTGGAGTTCCTACCTTGTTTAATGTCATTTGTGTGGTTGGTGCTATTAGGCAGCAGCTCAATAACTTTACAGTAGGCAATGTGAACAAGTTAGAGCCACCACACATGTACTTTAGTGACAATAATGCAAATTAGTCTAAAATTACTTTTAGAATATGTGCAGTATTCATCTTCCCATGGTACACTAGTGTAAAATAAATATCATTCTCCGGGATGTTGCTTGCTCGGTCAAGGACATGTTCGATTTCATGTTTTATTTTAGTGTCTGGACTTGTGATGGTTTGCTATCTTTGTTGTGTTTTGTGTACTATATGCATAACATAATGCACCACTGAGTCATTTCACATACGTAGTGTGCATTTCCAGCTGATTTACTCATCTTTCTCCCAATTAGACCAACACATACCAATGATCTGACTATTGTTTTTAGAATTGTAAGTAAGATCCTATTGTTTAAGATGCGGGGTTAGTTTATGTACAGTTTGGTTACACTTCAGGTACAAATTAATGCAAAAATGGCATTTTTTGTCAAAGAAAAAAAGCATACAGCTGATTTGAAACAAAGGTCAAAGTGAAATGTGTCCACCACCTGTACCCCTTATATTTCCACCGTATTAATGCAAAGTTAAACCACTTCCTTAAATTCAACCCCGCTATGTCTTGTTTTACACCAATGATAAATTATCATAAAGAATTACATGGCATTCCTTTGCAAAACTATAATTACAGTCAACATTTCAGCCAACTGCTAAGCGCCCATTGTAGCTCTCTTCTACTACTATTTTTTCCTATTAACAGTTGCAAACATAAGTGTGCACAGATTCAACTCCACGAGCAGCCAGCCACAGACAGTCGAGTGACCACTTTCGGCAGTAACAGTTCAAGTATGAGTCATTGAGAGTGGAGTGGCTGGTGGAATGAGATTTAACTAGTCTGTGAAGGTAACGGGCCTACTGTAGCACCACCGGTCACCTTTCAACTTCATAGCTAAGTGGGGCCACGTCCAGCTTAGCAAGGCAAAACCAGCAGCATTTTCGCTGACAGGTTTCTCAGGTGAAAAGAAAAACAAAAACTGTAGGTTTATAATGCTGAGACTGACACTGGGAAGAAGGCAAAAGGAGTAAACACCAAAGTAATAGCAACCCTCTGAACTCCAAGACTCGTCGGTGGGCTTGAAAGACATGTTGTCTTTCAAAAAACACACCATTTATCAGTTGTGAAAACAGAGAGAATCTGAAGACTTACTCATCTGTGATGTGTTGCACTGTTAAAAACATAGCCAATTCTAAACTTGAAATCATTGCAGTTCATATAAATCACTTTATTCAACATGTCTGATTTAACAATTTGCCAATAAATAAACCGTTTGCTCGAATCAGACTCTGTAGAAAGCAAAATAATCTGAGCTCCATGGAGCAACCACTGCATTTTATTAGTGCATCAGCTGCAACCAACAATCTTGTGAGATTCTTGGACTGAACTGGGTTGAACTGCAGGCTGTGTTTACACATAGCAGTGGGCAGTGGTGGCCTAGTGGTTTGTGAAGCGAACTTGTCGCCGGTTCGAGCCCCCGGACTGGCAATAAGTTGAGGTGAGAAAGTGAGAGCGACCGTTTGTCCCAGTCACCACCACTGTGGGCCCTTGAGCAAGGCCCTTAACCCCTGACTGCTCCCCAGGCGCTGCACCACGGCAGCCCACTGCTCCTAGTATGTATAGTTAAGGTTTACTTTGAATAGGATGGGTCAAATGCAGAGAAGGATCCCCAAGGGGATCAATAAAGGTTAGATTATTATCATTATCATTATAATTATTATAATAATGATAATAATTATTATTATTATAGCAGATACGAGACAAGTATGG
>OMNN01070925.1:0-19241 GCA_900302755.1 Chromis chromis
TTTATAGAACACATATTTACAACATATGTCATTACATAGTGCTTAACATAGTAAGGAGAACAGAAAACAGAAAACCCAACAATCCAAAGTTGCTTTTGGATTACCTTGAGCAAGCAGTCAATGACAGTGGGAAGGAACCAAAAAAAAAACCCTAGGATGGGGAGGGGCGGAAAACCCCGGCAGAATCAGGCACAGGAATAGCGGCCATCTGCCTCAACCGGTTGGGTTGGGAGTGGTGTTGAGGGGGGAGGGGACAGCAGGAGAGGTTGGGGTGGGGATGTCAGGGCATCAGGTGGTGAGGCCAGCAGCTGCAGATCAGAGACGTGGAGCTCCAGATCCAGAGGCATCCGTGAGGTAGTGCATTTTCTACTTCATACAGTAAATAACAGTGCCAGTAAACAGTAGCTGCAGTTTAATTTCTACTTATTAAAGCACAGTTTTAGTCATTTTTTTGTTCTGTTAAATCAATTTCCCTTGAACTTTACAACCAATCTAAAATAGACCAGCCCAGCGTTTGTAGTAGATTTGGTTTGATTACATGAGGGAATAAGGACATCTTTAGAAATCAGACACAAATAACAAGGCACCTTTTTGAAGTCGGTCCCTGCTGTGGATTTAAACAGTTACACAGTGTGGGTTTAATAAAAGACAAATGGTAAAGCGGAGGTTTATGATACAGTCAAGGCGAGCGGATTCTCCGAGCTGTCTCACGAGGCTCGTAACTTGAGATAATTGCTCTCCAACGCTGTCCTCCAGTTCCCACTAATTGGGTATCTCTGTGAAAGACTTTTTTTCACAGGCTCTTATTGTATTTCCTGCTCCAAGATACAGTTCATAAAGCAACAGTTTCACAAAAAGAAAGTCTGTGTCCTTTTCAAATTAGATTTAAATCTATTCACCCTGTTGTTAATTACTTAATTAGCCGATTACTTGAAGAATAGATGAATTGTGGCACGCTGGCATCAGACATGGATGCTTTGCTTATCGCTGCCGTCGCTGTTAGAGCGTTTAGTGAATATTGCTGATAGTTATCTTTGTGTTATTTGTTTATTATCAGATAAAGAAGATGACTTTTCTAACTTGTTAACCAAACTGGAAAGGCTTTAAATGTTGTCGTTAATTGCTGTTTTGATCACGCTGGCTGCGTAGATTTAATTCGGTGTGTGAGATGATTAAATATTTGTGGTAACTTCGGCCCCCAGTGACAGGTTTGCTCACCGCTATGCCTGTTATACTATTAGACACCATTTGACAGCCATTAGCATTCAGTGAACTCATATTTAGTTTCATTTTATTTGGATTAGCGGCCCCCTGACTGGGGTAGTGTGAGCATCCAAATCTCCCATCCATCCTTTCAGCATGTCAGCTGATTCAAACTCATGACCTCTTTGCTGTGATTCAATTTTAATTTGCAAAATACAAACAAAAAACAACTCAAGTAGTACTGGGCTTCAAGTGCAATGAATTTAGAAGCATTTAGCAAGAAAAAAACAGAGCTTTAACCCAGAAATAAGTACTGCAACAGCATTTACAAGTCGGTTAGTTATTATTTAAACTTAAAGCTATGATATGGGGGCACCCCAATAGCCTAATGGTTATGTCGCGTGACCCACATGCAGAGACGTAGCGGCTGACCCGGGTTCGGGTCCAACCTCAGGCGTTTGCCGCATGTCCTTCCCCACTCTCTCCCATTTCCGACTCTATCCACTGTCCTATCAAATAAAGGCGAAAAGCCAAAATAAATCTTTAAAAAAAAAGAAGCTATGATTTGGACCATTTTCACCACAAGATGTCTAAAACCGATGGGACCAATGTTATTTATTTTGTTGACGTGCACAATATTGGGGAAAAAGCAGTTTGATATTTAGTTTTTCTGCAATGTGAAATAGGAGCATAGTAAACTTAGCATGGGTATAACTTACTGCAAGGCTTCAAGATGACTTGACATCTCTCATCGAGGCCACAACACTGCTAACAACGACTAGCTGCAGCCATTCGATGTATTATGCAATGCTAGCATGGGCTAGTAGTGCTGCTGGATTATTTTTTTGCTGGCTGTCGCGTACACTGCAGGTTCAAATAGACTCCTACACACTGTCTAACTTGCAAAAATGCATTTATTGGTGTACCGTTTCAGTGTTAGACCTTCATTAGGCAAATTGGTGCAAAGTTGGAGGCCATCTTAAAAAGGGAGTGGTTCTGACTCCAATGAACAAACCCTACCCTAGGGAGGTATGAAACACCAAAAGAGAGAAAACAATTATTTTTATATGGAACATGAGAGTCAACAATAATACAAAGAGAGACACCGATATTGCCACAAAATATTTACCTAGTGTGAGTAAACCCCTAGGAAATAAATACTAAAATCTTCCATTCATAACATTCTTTAAATGAACCTGCAACTTAAAGAAACACCCCAAAAAATACCTGAACACTAAAAATATAGCAAGGATTCTTTCAAAAAATAATGGTTTGGATAACTTTTTACTTGCTCCATATCTACTTGGTAAATTTGCGCACATTTATTCAAGGCGCTTGACAGAAAACTCGCCTCAGTTCTTGTGTGGATTTTTCGCTGCTTCTGTTTGTCCATGGTATTCCAGTTTGACTCCAAGAGGTTGAGTTCATGGCTTTGTGTAGGCCAAGCCATCTGTTGCACGACGTGTTGTTCATGTTGTCACTAAAGATAGTTCTTTATGACTGTGGCTGTATTTTTGGGGTCATTGTCATGCTGCAGAGTGAATTTAAAACTGTAAATATGTACATCAACTGATGGTATTGTGTGATGGTGAATAAGAATCTAAACATCTAAAGTGTCTAAAGCTTGAGTGTCTCTGTATACTAAAGACATTCCAACTTCAAAAAGCTATTTTAAAACTTCCCCTCGAGTTTATTAAATAACTGCCGCCATCACACAGCAGCAGGGATGACATCTCTGCACACATTTCTACAAACATGACACAGCAGTGGCAGCCTACATTAATAATTTAAATCTCCCATCATGCCATGTGATAAGTCGCCTAGTTAATGTTCAGTGTTTTTCTAAACACCACCACACTGGTTTAATGTTTTACACATAGCGGCTGTCTCCAGGATGCGTCCTTAAGTCTGTCGCAGCTTTTTTATTCCCAGTAGAAATTCAAAAATGACTGTGTTTATGTTTTTTTTTTGTTTTGCACCTCATTAATAGTCTACTTTTAAAAAAGGAATTGCTGTCCTGCTAGGCCACAGACTAATGAATATTGGAAAAAAGAAGGAACATGTGTATTTTTTATGTTTTTTTTTTTAATATAGGGTAATTAAAATCGAATTTTATTCACAGGGAGAAGTGATCCAAAAGTCAACTCACTAGCTGGGAACATCTAATGAGATTTTTCAGTGATAAATAAGTTCAGGTGGCGCCTTATCCTTGAACTGACCTTATATAGTATCTGCAAAATTGACCAGGAGCGTTTAAATCAGATGACCTCATGTGCTCCCTGTCAGTCATTGTTGGCTAAGCAGCAAATCCCCGGTGGCCCCTGCTTCTCCTGTGTCCTCAGGGAGTAATAAAGTATAGGATCACATAGGGTGATAGGAAACCAATCCAGGGTGAATCATTTGTGGCGGCTGGTTCCTGTTGGTCCCAGAATACTCCCCTGACGGCGTTTAACAGCTGCCTGCCGTAGCTGTTAGTATGGAAATGATATGACAGCAGATCAAAGTATGTCAAGTGATGCAGCGAATTGAACTGTGTGAGCATATTCTGAGTAATTATCTGTTAGTTACTGCGATGACGAGCCAGATTTGTAATCACGGGTAATTTCACAGGAAAAGTTTAGAAATCACACAAAGCTTTCCAGCGGTTTTTGGCCAATGAAACATTTGTGTATTTGGCACAAGAGCCGCTGTGTTCAAACTGAGTCCTGCTAGCCAGTCGAAACACCTCAAGGTTAAAAAGAGGTTGAAAGAGGAGGATGTGGTGGAAAAGCGAGGTATGGAAATGGAGCCAGTTACTGTGATTCTTTTCCAAACTGGACAAATTTGTTCTTGGAGAAAACATCGTGTGCTGACGTCTGGCAGATTTTGTTTGCTATTAAAGACATGAGATGTAGCCATATGAAATTTGATGTCCAACATTTAGTATCTGCCATAGAAATGCTATACTTCCTATATTTCATGGAATGTGATTAAACACCTCATTTTAGTAGACATTTTGACTGGGGATGTTTGTTTGTTTGTTTTAATGCCGATACAGATGCTGATTACTGGAAATCGAGAGACCAATAACCAATATTTGGAGCCATTATACATTAAATGTAATGTTTTAACAGCATGTGATAGCAGGAACCTGTCATTTATAACTAGACTTCTTCATTAATAAGGGTGACTATAACGGAACGCTCTCCTCTGTTTATGTGGAATGGATTGACATTGATCAGTTTGTCTCCTGCAGTTACGTCTGCTCTTCCTCTCTATTTTTTAAGTCTTTCACTGTTCTATTACTATTATTGTCCTCAAAGGTTCATATCTTAAAGCATTATTAATTATTATTTTCTAGACTCTGTTTCAGGGTAATCTGGCTGCTTTCTAACTTAGCCGCTAGCCATTAGCATAGCCTTAGCATCTGTGAAAGTCGTTGATTTCCTGGTTTGTGGCAACAGCGTTTTTCTTTGTTCAGTTTTTCAGTCTCTGCTTGAGAGACATTTCTGAGACCACAGAATGATGACAGACAGAAAGAGGAGGCTGCATCACACCTGAAGTTGCGCATTTAATTTATTATTAATCAGCCAATAAAAATACCAATACTGATAATCGGAAAAATGACAAATATCGGCCACTATAATCGGCCAGGCTGATAATCCCTAATTTTGACATTGGGAGAATCTCCTGTCAGTCATTTTGGGTACAATTCAGCATAGTTTTATGTTTTTTCTATAATTTTTGAGAGTAATACAGTTACATAGTGTGGGCTGTAGAGCTAATACAGAACATCCATCCATTATCTATACACCGCTTAATCCTCTGTAGGGTCGTGGGGGGGCTGGATCACAGCCGACTTGGGCGAAGGCAGGGGACATCCTGGACAGGTCGCCAGTCTATCACAGGGCTACACATAGAGACAGACAACCAAGCACACTCTCATTCACACCTACGGACAATTTAGAATAAGCAGTTAACCTCAGCATGTTTTTGGATTGTGAGAAGAAGCCGGAGTACCTGGTGAAAACCCGCACATGCACAGGGAGAACATGCAAACTCCACAAAGAAAGATCCCAGGCGTACTGACCGGGACGCGAACCGGAGATCTTCTGGCTGTGAGGTGATGATGCTAACAACCGAGCCACCATGCAGCCCTGATACAGAACAGTTTCTATGAATAAATTTCATTAAAGGAAGCTAATTAGATTCTATGTCGTAAACTGCAGATAAAATATTGTTGCATCTGTGCTCTGAACTGCTCGGTTCACTTGGACAGCGAACATTAGAAATGATGCAAAATGTCGAAATAAACAAATAGCCCTCTCACCATGTTACTGAGGCTTTCATGTGTTGTTTCTCAGGTGTAAAATACTTTTTTTTTTTGCTGTATTTCCAGTTTGCGGCGACATCCATGGGCAGTTCTTTGACCTGATGAAGCTGTTTGAAGTAGGAGGATCACCAGCATCCACGCGCTACCTTTTCCTGGGGGACTACGTCGACAGAGGGTATTTCAGTATTGAAGTGAGTCTGTATATTTGTTTTTGTCCTCACAAGGGGCCTAATCAAGTGCGACACACACCATGTGCTCGACTGAAGCTGTGTTTATTAATAGCTTTTTCTCTGAGCATGGATCAAATCAGGCTGCAGATATTGGAGTGGTAATAGGCTTTTGTATTAACTTCAAATGTAGCCTAGATAGCAAATGTCACAGTGTAGCTTAGGGTTATGTACAGAGAGATTTTTAATATGAAGCAAAATACATGTATTTAATCTGGGACTGCAGGTTGGAGTTAGTAATATATATATATATTCTGCCATCTCATCACCTGAAACATTATACCTGTATTAATAAAATATATTTTAATGGAGTGTGCCGTGCCTGTTCTCCGAAGGTTCCTTTGAAGGTTTGTCATCTCTTTTTCGAAATGTACTGCATGAATGTTTCATTATAAGCAGAACTACTTGTATTGTGCCACTCTGTGAAGCTGACAAAGTCTGACTTGAGGGGTTTTGCTCAGACTTTTAGTAAAGATGACAAGCTAACTGTTCCCCCGTGTCTTTTTGTTCTTCTTTGTTTCAGTGTGTGCTGTACTTGTGGGCCTTAAAGATCCTTTACCCCAAAACATTGTTTTTGCTGCGTGGGAATCATGAATGTCGACATTTAACAGAGTATTTCACATTTAAGCAGGAATGTAAGTAATGCCTTTGCACTTTATTTTTCACCTTTGATCTGAAGTGAGGCTCCGTCTCTGACGCTTTTGTACAGACTGGAGGGAGAATTGAGTTATTCTTTCTAAAAGCTGTTTATTATGTGTCCAGTTCAGCCGCTGACCTCAAACGCTCACTTAAAAGGACCCTCTGGCCTGCTGCAGAATTCAGTCAGATTTTTGCCCTTTTTGATATTTACACATGTCAGAACTATTTCTGTTGGACTGAGACAGGGAAGGGAAAAAAAACAACAAAAGTGCTGTGAAATTGTGCTCTTTTTAAAGTATGTTTTAGAAGTTTTTTGGCAGTATGGAGAGCCTTTTCCGTCCCAGACTAGCACACTGCCCCAATGTATGAGAGCGACATTGTTTGACTTGGCACGCTCTCTTTTCCCTGCCCTATTTCCCCCCCATGACAGGTAGAATTAAGTATTCAGAGAGGGTGTATGACGCATGTATGGACGCCTTCGACTGCCTTCCCCTGGCCGCACTTATGAACCAGCAGTTCCTGTGTGTACACGGAGGACTATCTCCAGAAATCACAAATCTTGACGACATCAGGAAAGTATGTGTCTGATTTGACATCATTTTCTCTATAATTTCTCAAAGCTACAGTCTCTGTGTGTGTTTTCTTAGCAGCAGGTGGCCGTTAATGGCTTTAAAAATACTGATCATTTGTTGAAAATTGGAGCTTTCTGTCCGCTTCATGTATTTTCTGCATTCACTCAAGTTAATGAGAAAAAAAACTGTTCGTTTTAGCATGATGTGCTGTGAAAATAACAACCTTGCTCACAGTGCATGAAGTGATTCTCCCAGATCTGTCTCAGATACTGCTCAGGACTTGGACACGGGGGATTGTAAGCACCGGTCTGGTCCTCTCTCTGATTAAAAAATGTTGAAGAGTCGGATCCTGCTTTCAAACTAATTCAATAATTCCAAATGGATTTTGTGGCTGCAATCAGAGGGCATGCATAATAGAATTTGCTCTATTGAAGTGTCCATCATGCTACCCATCCAGTAATCCACAAGCTTTTGTTCGAGAAAGAGCTATCCTTGCCTGAAAGCAAAGACATTTATGTTCATTGCTTGAAAAGAATGGCTGCCATCAGGTTTTTTTCATGCCTTTCCAAAAGAAAATCCTTCTAGGCACTGATAGATGAGCACCGTCTTTGACACGTCATCCATGCTGTGTAACCCTGAATGCCATTTAAAATCATTTCAGCAAGCATGTTAGCTTCAGTCATGATTTAATTACGATGACTGCAGTCTTCTTCACGTGTAACTTGTCCTGCCGTACAGGCTGACAGGAGTTTTTTCGCCTTTTTCTTCCACAGCTAGACAGATTCAAAGAGCCTCCAGCTTATGGGCCGATGTGCGATCTGCTGTGGTCCGACCCTCTGGAGGACTTTGGAAACGAGAAGAGCCAAGAGCACTTCACACACAACACAGTGCGAGGCTGTTCCTATTTCTACAGGTGAGCATTTTGTCTCTTACAATTACAGTAATGCCACATTTGAAGATCTTTGGAAAATTGCATGAAAGATTCCTGAGACATAACAGCTTTAACTCCCTGCTAGCATTAACCAGCCAACACAATATTTGCGGTGAATTTCTCAAAGACTTCTGTCGCCCGTATTTATGTAACCCACATTACCTTCAATTGAGCTGAGTAACTGAACAAACAGAGGAAGTGCTCGGAGCAAGCAGCTTGCTCTGTCACAAAATGTAATGAACTGGCACATTACCACGAGGCACAGTCCTGTCTCTAAATGCGTTCGGCGCTCCCTCCGCTCATTATGGCCTGAGCGATGCTTACTTGGCCCTGCGTGCCTGGGGCAAGCCAGCAGAAGTAGTCAGAAATGTCTTGAAGCTCCTAATAAGCATTTTCTCTTTTTGTATTTTATTAATAATAGCAGGTGTTTCATAACTGCTGGCCTAATAGTATTTTAATGTTAGAAATGAACTCCCAGCGCTCCTGTTGTTGTGGATTTATGAGAGCATATTTTCACTAATTGTGTTCACATCTTTTCTTAGTTTACATGAGCATTAACATCGCAGATCCACAAGTGGTTAAAAGAATGTTTCTCAGTAATGTAACTAAAAAGAGGCTGAGCAGAAATGCCGGCGATGTCGCCCCTTTTACCTCAGAGGACTGATTTGACTGTCGCATGTTTGTGTTGTACCAGCATCCTTGTTAACCTTCTGCCGTTTGGTCAAAATTCCTCCGGAGTCTTGTTTTCATCAGTGTCCTCCACTTCATCTGCCCAGGGGATGGTCGCTAATTGGCATCACGCTGGCTTTCAGGATTTATGAGACAGTTTAAGCCAGACTGAGAGAGAGCCATTCCTCAACAACCCCTCCCCGAAAAACATCAGCTTCTTTGTTGCCTCCGTCTTGCAGCAACCGATATCCCCCCCCACCCCAACGCCACAGGCACGCTCGTAACACTTTTACAAACGTAATTCAGGCATGAAATTGCACATGTTTCAAATATGGGTGCTTTTATTATTGCTTCCACTCAGCAGTATAGATCAGTCAGCCTGAAGGGATTGTTGTTGTTTTTTTTCTGTTGCATCTTTAATCATCGGTGTTAATCCAAGCTATGCATATTAAACCAACTTTAAAGCTTCACTTTTAACACGGTGAACATGCAATGTGCCCCTCAGATTGCACGTTGGTGAACCAATTTCTTGTGCAACTCCTCACGGTGTCCAAGGAGCTCATTAACATCTGTGCCCTGTTGTTGGACAGATGGGAGATGATCTAAACTCAGAATGCAAACTGCCAAAAAACAAACTAGGCCAAAATGTATCTTGTCTGCCCGAATGGCGCCATATGGCACGTATCTGCATCTGCTGCAGGAAATCAAGTGAGAAATAAAACATTTATTCCTAATTTCTTGTCTCCCATAAAGAAAAATAAACTCATTGCATTTTTAATTCCCTCTTGGCATCTGCTGTCCCTCCTTTTCACGTCCCTCCCACCAGATGTTTGTTGTGATTGTCAGGAACGCATGTGTATGCACGACTGTTAATAATTCCGAAGCTTCGACGTGTATTTTGTTGAATATTGAGAAAGAATTTCTAAAGTCCTGTTTCAACCTCAGCTGGTTTGGTCGTGCGGCTGTTGTTGAAGAAAATGTTTAGTTTGGTTTTGATTGCAGCATGTGGGTGTTGTTCATTGTTGTGCTCTGATTTTGCAGAGGTGTTGAGCTGGGATTACAGAACTTAGTATAAAATCCCAACTTGTACATCATATTTCTCTTTGAACCACTAAGGTTTGGGTGTTTGGGGGTGTTTATGGATTCTGGTTATACTTTCTTTTCTTTTGTTTTATTGTAGCTTTACATCACTGGGTTAAATAACAACAGAACATACACTGATCAGCCACAACATTCTGACCACTGACAGGTGAAGTGAATGTCATTGATCATATTGGTACTATGTGGTGTTCTGCTGGAAAACCTTGAATTTTGGCATCTGTGTTGATGAGACTTAGACACCCAAATAAACACTGTCCCAGAACAAGCACACTCCCTCATGTAAATATTGATTTAACTTCCAAACCTCCTAGACCCCATTCTGATCAAGCATCAACAGGATGCAATGGAACAAGTTTGATTGACAGAGGCCCCACTGCACAAGCCAGAGTGCCCAAAGGATCCACTGCCAACGTCCCCATAGGACACCCTGAGAGGTCTTCTTGTCCATGCCTAATGGTTCAGAGCATTTTTGACCACATAACGGGGACCAACACAATATTAGGCAGGTGGTCATAATGTTATGCCTGATCGGTGTATGCTAATAGCTAAAACAGACCGGGATTCCAATCCGACTGACGACACTGACATTACACAAGATAGTGGTGATTTGATTCATCTGCTGTCTGCCTCACACAATCCTGTGAAGCTCCCTAAAATATCATCTGCATTGCTGCAAAAGCTGTAAAGTGACTGCCGTGTTAATCAGCCAAAAGTTCTAGAAATGACACCGCAAAAAACCACTCGAATTAGGCCCCTATTATTACTGAACAAATCCTCCCACATTCAAGTGTTTCATATGTAAAGCAACGGTGTCACTCATTTATCCCGAGCTGCCACTCACGCCGTTCATTATAAAGCATCCCACGATTCACAAATCCTGACGTCCGCTCAGGTTTTTTAATCGTGTTTGAGAGCAGCACCTCTCGAATGTATTTTGGTAATGCAGTTTTAAAGGCAGATTTACTTAAGAAATAGTGTTTGCCAAGGAAATTTCCAGTGGAAGCCGCTGCTGCAGGATAGAAGGCTGCAGAAATGGAAAACTCTGAAGCCCGACTGAACCGTAGTTTGATTGTTGGCAGTCGGGCTTTTGGTCTCACAGACTGAATAGATCAACGTGAGCATAAAACACGCTCTAACACTCCCCAGTGATATGTGTT
The DNA here is from genome assembly GCA_900302755.1 of Chromis chromis. Taxonomy (NCBI): domain Eukaryota; kingdom Metazoa; phylum Chordata; class Actinopteri; family Pomacentridae; genus Chromis; species Chromis chromis. The sequence goes on from OMNN01070925.1 coordinate 10,812, forward strand.
TTTTTTTTCTTAAAGAAGCAGTCTGCTATGAATCATGTTGCACTTTTTTTTTTTTTTTTAGCTTCATTCTAAAATACAACCCAACATTTGAATAGCATCACACCTACTGCTCTTATAGTATGAAATCATCTTATGGGTTGTTGTTTAGACTATGAGTTATTCTACTGTTGGCTTTCTAAAAATGAAAGAGCCTGCTTAAAATTGCTTAAAATTCTTCTTTACTGATAATCTTTCAAGGCAATATGTCTTCATATGAGCTGCAGTCGGTTTTAGAACAAATTTAGCTTAAACTCAGTGTTGTTTATCCGCCGTTTCTCCGAGCACAATCAATAACACCCGTGACTTATTTAATTATTTCTATTGATCGTCCTTTCTTGGTCTTTCTGGGATTTTTCTTGATGTATGAGTAAACCAAATGTCTCTTTATTCAACAGCTACCCTGCAGTCTGTGACTTTCTACAACACAATAACTTATTATCTATCATCCGGGCCCATGAAGCGCAGGATGCTGGGTGAGTGTTGTGGCATTTTGTCTTCTTCCATCACACACGTCACACAGCAGAGTAATTCAGTATTAAATGGAGGAAAAAAAGCTTTGATCCAGCCTGTCTGGCGAGCAGGTTTCGGTTGCAGTCTGAACTCGTGTTAATCCGAGAAATGAAAATGAATCCAGCATGAGTTTGGCCAGATGTGATGTGACAAGAATGATTCATGCAGATCTTGTTAAGAAGTCTGGTTGACAAAGTTTAGCTCGATTCGTGCTTCACATTCAGACACGTTCAGCACTCAATTTTCAGCACAGTAACTTCTCACCCAGGCTTTTATACGAAAAACCTCTTTGAAAAATTAGGCTTTTAAAAGGGGCCGGTGGGTGGATGTGTCAAGCTGATCTGCCTCTGAATAAGGTTAAGGCGGTAGGAGGTTGTTTACCATCGCACACCCACAGCTCGGTCACAGGGGACACCTCAACACATCTCAGCTGAGACTGCTGCCCCCAGACGCCCGAGACCACACATGTAATTATGTTACCGGCTTCCATTTATCTTGTCTTTGCAATTGGTCATTTTTTAACATTTCTGTAAAGTTTGGTGCGGCAAACAAACCACTCACAGTGAGATCAGTAGTTGTACTTTGGATTTAAATGCTGAGTTGGTTCACCGTGATGACAACTTGTGGGCATGTTTCACCTGTAACTGTGGGATTTGCTCTCCTGAGGTTATGCCCCCTTTGCTAAAGCATCAACACAAACATAGTGAAAACAAGAGACTATAAAGTGTCACTGCTAATCAAATCTCCAGGGTTGAACACTGTTGAGTAATCCATGGATGAACTGTTGTAATATTAACTAATGCTTCTCACATTCTACCAGATACCGCATGTACAGAAAGAGTCAGACCACTGGCTTCCCGTCCCTTATCACCATCTTCTCAGCACCAAACTATCTAGATGTCTACAACAACAAAGGTAAGGAAGCGGGAGTATGTCATTATCAGTCTTCTGTGGCTTGTAGCATGAATACCACAGTGTCACATTTATGACTTGCCTCAGGGCGACATCACATTCACAGACAAGTGGATCCAGGTTTGGAGCAGGTTTCAGATTTGTGCGAAATTTAATGACAGCTTTGGGACGACCCAAAACGCTTTTTTTCCATGCTATTTTTACTTCACTGGAGGAAAAACGCAGGTGTAATTAATGACAATAGGAGTGGTTTCATTGGTATTGTACATGCCAGCTGACATGGCTTAAGGGGACCTACAACAGACGAGAGCCTTCATTTATTCCTTTATTTCTGTCCTGGCAGAACACTGTTTATTCCCCCTTTAACCCTCTGAACCCCTAGCAGTTTCTGGGCATTTTTTTTGCTCCATTAGTCTCGCTTCGCCAGACCTTTTTGCAGAGCAGAATGCTGCTGAAACCTGTTGTCATTTCCTGTAGTGAAGTGGGTTTTAGAAACTGTAACACACAGATAGGAGGAGAAAGCTGCTTGAAGTGTACAGTCAATGGCAGGCTTATACCTGCAGCCTACATCCAGTGAGTCACACTACATTTTTACTCACTGTGGGCTCATTTTTCACTGCAATATAAAGTACAGCACCTCTAAGGAAACAGGACAACCATGACTAGTAGCAGAAAGAACTGAAAAATGTCTTCTGTGGAGTATAACACGGTTATAGGGCCATAAATCATAAAAGAAAGCAAAACAAATGTTGAATTTCTTTGATAATTTCTTTTTCAAAAATAGAAAGAAATTGGAAGCACAACATTGTTTTTTGTCTACAGGTATTACAAACACTGGAACAATACAATGGTGGCTCTACATACTATAGATACTTCTTACATTTTTAATTGTCTTCATACTTGTCTCCTATCTGTTCTGTGTAAACACAGCCTGCAGTTCAACCCAGTTCAGCCAAAAAACCCTGTCACAGCACTGTTATTGAAGCTGAGTCATTTGTGGCTTCTTATTTGCGCAGAGGAGTGCAGAATTATTAGTTTTTTACAGAATCTCATTTCAAGTGGTTTATTTTTGGAGACATGTAAAATTAATTGATTTTGATGTATTATCACGATTTCAAGCTTATATTAGATTTTCTTATGAAACCAAAAATGTACATGTTGTATGTTCAAGGACCATCAAAAAGTTGAAAATCTGATCATTCTCTCTGTTTTTACCCTCTGTTTTGGGTTTTAGAGGGTTAAAGATTTTTTATTATTATTGTTTGATCAAGAATGGCAGTAAAAAATGTCCTCCAGACTATGATAAGAATTCCAGATTGACACTTTTAAAAGGTGTTGGCATCATTGTATTTATATGCAGCCTATAAAAATGCCATTGGAGAACCAGTATACCCCATATCGATAGTAAAAAATGAAATTGTGTCACAGCTTTGTACTTGTCTGTGATAGCTCTGTGACGCTGATTTTGGTCCGATCGGTTCAGGAAGCGAGCTGGTGTGAAATGAAGTGGCCCCGTGCCGGTTCACTTGGCACCTGGTGGCGCCCTTCGCTGTGCTGCGGTGCCCACGCACCCAGATAGGCTTGCCTTTGTGCTGTGAGTCAGCACTTTTCCCCGGAGAACAAACAGTATCTGCTTTATCTGTGGGGGCACGTTTGGAGTGGAGGTGGCGATGGGCAAACCACAGGAAATGGAAATGGGAAGGAAAGAGCTGGATGGAGGTAGTGCACGCTGTTTGGCAATCCCTCTTGTGATGAAACGCCATAATACTGCCAGTGTGAGTACGGGGGCGAGGACTGTCCTTTCTTGTTTCCTTTTGGCCCATTTGCAGGTTTGTTGCCTTTCATTTGAGACAAGGTTACATGTGTTTGCTCTTTCCCCCCCATGAGCTGCCCTCCAATGCCTCCCTCCCTTCACATTAAAGATAGTCAAGAAACAGCGAGGCAGTTTGCCTGTCTGGATCGCCGTTTATTATTAGGAACCTATTTGTTCCATGCCAACTAATCTTCCTATGGCTCGCAGTCAACACAACACAATACAAACAAACAAACAAAGTGATGTCAGGCGCGCGTGTTGTTTTTAGTTTTTGGCAACCGTTCGCCTGGAAAATCACCTCTCGAGCTCAATATGGAACAGTCAAAATATCTAAAATGATTTTCGTCTGCACCCTCATTTTAGTTGCGAGTGGCTGACCTTCAGCTGATAAAAATGCTTTCCAGAGCAGGAGTGGTTATCAGCGAGAAAAGATTACTCTGTGTTTGTTTTTAGAACTGACTTCATTTAGAAACACAGATACATCTTAACTAGCAGGACTGCATGTTCTTTGATTTCTCTCATCATTCACTGTCTGGCTCAAAAGGAGACGCACTTTTCTCTTTGGCTGAATCTTGTCTTATAATGACGAGATCTTTGACTTATAACCCAAATATAATAGCAGGGAAAGAGAGCAACTCCAAAACACATAAACCAGGGATTTTAACCCAACGCTCTTAAAATTCAGTTCATTTTATCAATCATTTACTTCACTCCCCACAGTTCCAAAGCTAACCAATGCAGCCCTATCAGTCCTGTTGATGCTCTTCTAATCAGTCATGTGGGTGGGGCTCGCTGGTAGAACCAAAGCCTCCGTAATGAATTGCTGTGCTCTTAGCTTCGTGCTGTAGCTCCAAGCCCACTGAGCAACGCCCCTGTGATTGATGGCCAATCGAGTGGGCACATAAATCTTAAAGGGGAGGGGGGGAGAGGCATCAGCACTTCCCATCAATCCTGCGTTGGGAGTTGGCCAGATTAACCAATGAGACCTCTCCACGTGGAGGTGGGGGGGGGAGTGCCGAGAGGAGGAGGCGGAATATATATCTAAGAGGCAACACAAGCAGACAAGGAGGAACTCGTGGCTGAGTCAGAATAATCAACACATGAATGATGCTGAGGAGGTGATTCTGTAAAGATAAAGCTTCAAGATGCCTCCTTCTACTTTGAACTGTTGCAGGAAAGTGTCAGGCGTTGACCAGCTGCCCGTCACCACTCCTGACCCCTGCGCCCCCCTTTCAGTGAAATCCGAAAAGTAGCGCCGACACTTGCGAGCTGGCAGGGACAGACTGTGTTAAATGAAAAGGCAGCAGCAGTGATTTAGCAGTTTTCGCTGTTTGATCTTTCACGGTTTGAGTCCTGAAGTGACTGCAGTGGAGAGAGTGAGAGGAGAGATGGAGGAGGATAGAGGAAGGGGGGTGTAGTTGGCAGTTGTACACTTTGGAGATTGCTTGCGGTTTTGTATTAATGGAATGTTTTCTGCTGCATCATTATTGACTGGTCCAGCAAAGCCAGCGACTGAATCCTAATGGTTATGCTGCTTGGATGGAATAAAAGCTAAATGACAGTGATGCTGCCAGCGCTGTTGATGCAAATCTTTTACTTCACCCCCGAGGAAGGTGGAGGTTTAGTTGATTTGATCCATCTCTCACCAGTTAAACCTTATATAACCAAATTAGGATCAGAGTTGGAAACAGGAATGGATTGATGGAATGGAAACGTGAATTCTTTTTAAAAAGGCATCACTCTGGTTCACTTGCGGGTCAAACTGGACAGGGATCACTTTTTGCACCATTTCCTTCCTGCGGGGAAATGGAGTGGTATGATTGGCTCTTGGCCCTGCCTCTGGAATAAATAGTAGGGTGGAAGCAGGGGAAGTGATGACGCCAGCGCAGCAGGGAATTCATTTTTCCCCCCTCGTCACTTCTGCCAGGGAGCAGAGTATCCCTGGCTGCAGATGCCCACCCATCTGTTATCACTCTGGTCATTACTGGGCTTCCCCTTCATTTCTCTGTAAACATGCTTCCCTTTCTAAACTTTTCATGTTGCGTCAAACAAGAAAAATGAGCAGCACAATGTTATTCATGCAGCATCTCCTTGTTCGATAACTGAATCTTATACTTTATTACAGTATATTAGCACTTGTATGGACCATCGGCGTGTCTTTGTTTAAGTTCTGGTTTCCATTCTTCAGATATTACTTGAGTAAGAACATGAACAATAAAACATAATATTGAGCTATCCATCTGCAGAAAAAGACAGGGAGATGTGGCTTGAAAGCTGCAGAAAAAGCTAGTAAGTAGGCCCTGACTTTTTTTCTTTTTTTTTACCCTCGGAACCCCAATCAGTTTTATCAGTTTTTACTCCTTCATGTTTTTACCCACTGTGGACTCATTTTTCACCGCAATATAAAATCCTGCACCCCTATGGAAACACCATGACTACGAGAGAGAACTAAGAAATACCCTTTTCTTTTTTTTATTTCTTTGATTATTAATTTTTTTTTTTTTTTTAAATGCTAAAAGCTGGAATTATAATGTACAACATCTTCCCAAGTGTTCACAGTGGTTACCAATAGTTGAAAAAAGATGGCTGTATACACTAAAGATATTCCATCCATCCATTATCTATACACCGGCTTAATCCTCTGTAGGGTCTTGGGGGGTTTGGAGCCTATCCCAGCCAACTCAGGCGAAGGCAGGGGACACCCTGGACAGGTCGCCAGTCTATCACAGGGCTACACATAGAGACAAACAACCAAGCACACTACTAAAGATATTTGACTACTTATTTGATTTATTTCCATACTTGACTCCTGTCTGTTCTGTGTAAACACAGCCTGCAGTTCAGCTGAAAATGTCCCTGAATTTTTGTCACATGACTGATGGCCACAGCTTAGTCACTAATAACTTCATGGTTGCACAGAGGAGAGCATATTTTTTTGTTTTTTACAGAATGTGGTTACTTCAGAAGGTTTATTTTTGGCAGATTTTTAAACGAGGCATGTAGAATAAAGGGGTTTTACCAATTCTTCCTGTTTTTCTAGATTCTTGCTTTGATAAATGGTATAATTTAGGTGATGTTTTAAAAAGAATAACATGCCTAACTCACTGGCAGGTTTTGGGGATTATAGGGTTAAACCAACCTTATTTTTAATCAAAAAAGCACCTGTTGCTGCCATAAACAGTTCCTACCATGCGGTTAATTACATTATATTTGAATTGCATTCTTGCACCATGCTGCAGTAGACGCATTGTCGTTCTAGATGGGCTTCTACTGTTGCATGAAATTATGTTGGTGCAGTGATTATATATCACTACTGCCTTTTGTGGTGCTTGCCCACACTGCAGAGTCCTTGGTCCTGGTTACCGTATTGTAGTGTCGTATTGATGCAAGGGTTCTTCCACATGAGAAACGATTCAGAAAAAGACTCGACTCAGTGGAAATACATGGTTTTCTGTGATGCTGCAAATGTTCTCATAAATTTATCAACTGAAAATGAACTGGGAACCCTTCAGCGGGTGCTCAGATGTACGTGGACAGGATTCAGTTCATGCTATCCACACATCAAATGGAAGAAGAGCACTGAACGTAATGGTCAGGATGGCTGGTGTGGAATACTAACCCAGTGGAACTCTATACATGAGGCATTAGAGACAGTTATGCAGTCAGCACTGAGCGTCAGGGAAGGAGAGTGGGAATCTCCCCCTGGTCTCAAAGCAGAATTAACAGTCCTCGTTACCGGGGAAACCGGCTGGAGGCACTCCCTTATGAATAATTAATGAACGGGCGTCGCCTTGCAATGTGTGTTACCATTGCAGCAGGCTTGGCCTCAGCTACCCTGTGAACCAGCACCAGAGCAGCAGAGACCTCTAGTGGCTGCCATGCAGAGCTGGATCCAGCAGAGGAGTTATTCACAGCTGGTCGCCGCAAGTGCATTGACCTCCCGCTGCATGAGAAATAACTTTGCATATAATTGTGCATTTGTAGTAATGAGTGTTCTGATAATTGGGAAACAAAGTGCTGCTCATGTCGCCCTCATCTGCATGTTCTAAAAAAGACAGCGGGCCTTGAACTGCTCGCACCCAGAGCTCGACGAGTATGTTTGTTTTGCACAGGGGAGGTTGTCGGGTGTCTCTGTTCCTTTAAAGGGAATCTGATTTGAAGGAGCGACAGCAGGGGAGCTGACCTTCTCCCCCGCTCTGCCTTTTTCCCTCTGGGCTTCCATGGCTGCATTCAATCAAGTGCCTCAACGATGTTTATGCAGTATGTGATGTTTATGCAATGGCTGCCCACGTGTGCGATTGCTTTCATACACGCCAACGCACACAGATAAACACCCACAGCTCCGTCTGAGTGGAGCGTGTCGGAGTAATACAATGCTTCTCTTATTGGGGTGGCTAGTAATGTTTTGCTGGTATTGATAATAACGCCAGATTAATTATACAAGTGTATGGATGTTCCCCTGCAGGAGAGGTTTCTGTTTTCTGTTTGTGCAGCTTCGGACAAAGAGGTGAAGCTTTGCAGTGGTTCACTTTAATTGCACAGTCACTGCACTATGCATTAGTGATTCCACAGTCACACCGAGGCAAATCCCGGCCTGGCGCGATGTTTTCTGACCTGATTTGTGCTGAGGTTATAGCCGCTCAGATGCCAGGTTTGATGACTTGCTATTCTCGAGCCTGCGAGGGGGTGAGGCAGGAAAGTCCCCCACGGTGACCCAGCCGCGGTGTCCGCTTACCCCGGATCTGGGCCACCAGACCGGCCTCGCGTATTAAGAGAAGCTGAGGCCCTCTATATACAGCGTGGATATATTTATGTTTGGCAGCGCTCATGTTTGCCTCTACGCCCACGTTCGCACTGCGCCTTAATCATGGGTGAGGTCACATGGGGCATTCTGTGGTCTGTTTGGAAGGTGGTTTCTATGTGCACAGAGACCATGTGATTATAAGAAGGCATTCTGAAGAAGAAACCAAAAGATATCATGTACTTCTTCCAAACATAGTGTCTTTTCATGCTGCACCATGTTCCAGCAAGTACATGAGGATGGACAGTTGCCATCATAGCTGTTTATTTATTTATTTATTTATTTTTAAAGAACTCATCTGCTGTCAAATAGGCTTAAATTAAACACACTGCTTATTTGTTTTTATTCTTTCACT
>OMNN01070955.1:0-12190 GCA_900302755.1 Chromis chromis
TTTTGTATGCTCTCTCATCTTGAAGAACAGTATATTAAAAGTTCAGTTACTTGTAATCCTTACAAAATAAGCTAGTTTCACTGGTGTACCTTTATATGCTGGTTTACTAGCAACATTCTCTGCAAAAAAATCCTCCAACTGCCACTAAGCAACAATGTCCAAAACACCACACAAAGCCAACAAAGTGGTATATAAAGAGAAGAAAAGTGAGACGACATCTCAAACAGAGACGGGAGAAAAGAAGAAAAAAAGAGGAGAAAAAAGATGCGCTTGAGGTGGTGGAGTGGGTGTTGTTACAATGATTGAGTCTTTTCCTGCCAGATCAGAGGCCTGTCAAAATGCTGAGGGCCCCCCAGGACCCCCTGGAAAAACTGGTTTTTCGGAGGTGGAGGGAATTGAGGGCTGAATGGAGAGGCTGGTTTGCATGAGAGGAAAAGAAGGAAGCCTGCGAATCTCTCTGACATGATAGCAGAAGTCTTTATAAAAGGATGTGAAACACTTGTTACGATTTTTTTTTTTTAAAGGCAAGGAAGAGTTGTGGCGGTTATGACTGACTTTATGCTGATAAGAAAAATGTAGATATACCCAGAATATCTTAGGATTCCTGTCAGGATGAGAATCCTCAGCTTTTTGTGCAGGATTATTGATCCTCTCTTCTCCTCTCCTGTACCTCTTTTCTTCTTTCTCTTCTCTGATCTCCTCTTCCTCCTCATTCTGCTTTCTCTCCCCCTCTGCTGTCTCCACTGAGAGGTAAACTGCAAATGACCTTGTTTCGCCTCCCTTATCATTTTCTTTGTTTCCTTTGTTGGTACATTTTCAGCAACATCTCACAGCAACTCAAGAGACACGATGATTGGAGAGGAAACAGAGGTGTAATGAAGGGGAAAATAAAGAAAAAAGAAAGCATCTGTGTGACGGCAGAGAGGGGTTTAAAAACCCCTCGTGGTCTTAACACCATATAGCGATGCAGAAAACACCCACTTGAACAGAAGGAAGTATAAATACACCAGAGAGAGAATAAAGTCTACCCCCCCTTTCGCGTTGTCATTTCCCTTCCACTCCTTTGCTCTATCTTTCATTCTTTTGACCTCCAGATAACCAGGGCTGTGTAGTCTCTTGTTTTTAGAGCTCACGAGGGAAGGAGAGGATGAGGAGAAGAGCTGATAAAGTACATGAGGCCGGCACAGTGTGGGAAGAAATGACCTCTCACTGTGTTACTGGGGCAATTCCCAGAGGTTAGACTGATACGTACATATACACTGATACAATATATAGGGCCATTATTGGCTCTTTCAATTTCCACATGTGGCCATTTGGTGTCTGCTGCCTCCGTGGGATGTGATGGATATGGTATAGTTTTAATCAGTGCTACTCAGGTGGTCTGAGGGAAGCTGCATTAACATTTTGATTTGATTTCAGTCAGCATGTGTGATTCTTGCTCTGAATTCTCATTTTATAATAGCAGCCAGAGTTTTAGTGCAAAGTGGTGTTTGATTTCTATTTGTAACTTTTTTTTAATAAGCTAACCTTTGAATATTAAATAATTAAAAAAAACACAACAGATATTCAGAACCATGATGAAATTTAAAAGTATTGGTCTCCAATGCACTGTATTCGCAATGCTAACTTTTTTTCTATCTAGTTTCCATCTAGTTTCATCAACTTACTCAGCTTTTTAAGTATTTAAGTTTTTGTTTTCTCAATTTCTCTAAAGCGTACACCTTTGTGTGAATATACATGCCCTTACAGGTTGTTTACACTATATACTATGTAACCTTGAACATTCTTGGGTGAATAACTTCACTGCAAATATGTCTATTTCTTTATATTACTTTAATAATTCCTTGGATTTGCTACACTTGCTGTTGATTTGACCTAGAACACTTCTACTGACTTCCAGCACGTACTTTTTTAAATTCTTCCTTAGTAATTTTTTGCATGTTAGTGTTTCCTGTTATGCACTAAGACACCACGTCAAGTAGCTCCTTCCTATGTGAAAACCTACTTGGTAACAAAACTGATTCTTATTTAATACTTTATACTGCTTTCCCTTCCCCAGTAAAAACCTTGTTTGTCCTTTTCCATTCTCAGCCATGACCTCAGCCCCAATCACTGTTACTTCCTCCAGAGACTTTTACCAGGAAATGGTTTGGCACTTGTTTCAACTCAAACCCCATTTCCGTCCTAGCTCTAACTACTGGGTCTTGATAAAGGTTGTTTGACCCATAAATAGGAGTAACATTACAGATTTGGTTTGTTCTTACAGGTTCAGACAGGCTTGTCATTATTCATGTTGGCTTAGGGAGGGAAAAAAGATTCCAATGAAAAATGCTTCAAGCAACTGCAGTTGTGGCAGTGCATTACCGACCACTGCACATTAATGCTGATTGTCTTGTATTTAGAGGGACTACTGACTGTATTCCAGCACTTTCCTCGCAGTCATTTCTATTCTTTGTTGAATGTAATGAGGTACAGTTTTTTATTTAGAAGAGGAGATAACCTGTAATCTCATATATTCAAGACACCCCGAAAAGCAAGCCTGATAGACAGTGGCCCCTAACCCTGCCTAAACTCGTGTTGGCCCATAATTAGTCTCTGACAGCCAACCTTGGCCCACCGACCCCCGTCTCTCTCCATCCACATGCAGGGACGGTAAACTCTGACCAGGTCCCACCCCCGAAGTCTCCAGATGCTCTACTCTGGTCCCAGGCTTTGGTCTGGGCTCTGTGGAGGAGGAGGGGGCGCTGCATTAGCCAGTCAGGACAGCCCTGAGACAAACGAGGTGTGTGGAGCTGAGTGCAGCTGCTCACGCTGTGCAACTGCTGCTGCCATCGCACACACACACACACATATATATATACACACACACACACACACAGTTCTCATAAATCACCACACCAGCCTCCGTCGGCCAGCCTGTGCTCACCCAGTGTTAAAAGCCAATCAGGAAAATTACATGCAAACTCCAAGGGACCTATTTTCACTTTCTTAAGAAATCATTAGTCAATGTTATGAGCTTTGACGTCTCCATAATACCATGGCCGTCTGCTGCAGACCCAACGCCTGAAACTCTCCCTGCTCAGAACTGACAACTGTACATGGGCTGCCCTGCTTCCCGGCAGCCCCCCAGGAGAGAATGGTGGTCCCAACCAATGAGAGGGGCATTAGGGAGAGTAAAAAGAAAGGGGGAAAGTAACATGACAACAACAGAGAGAAAATCTAGGGAGTAATATGATATTAGACTGCATGAGAAAGGGAAAGATGAAAAATATAAACTTAAGGTATATATAGGTTGTTATGAGGGGGCAAAGTTTCACGTAACATCCTACAAACACAGGAAGTATTACAACAGTGTTTATGTTGAACTCATGAGCTGCGTGGCCCCAAAATGAAATAGGAATGCCCCAAGGGTGAAAGAAAAATAAATCTGCGACAAAACCTCCCTCTTTCCTCCAAATTTCCCTTCATCGTTTTTATTGTCCATTAAATCAATTATGCCGAATGGTGCTACATTCATGGAAAATTAAACTGCAACTGCCGCTATTTCCTCAACATCTTGTGATGACAGAGCAGAACTTGCTATGACCTAAAACAACCCAAGCTGCTGCTACTACTGAGGTATCTGTTAATCATTTAGATGGGAACCAAAGCCCTAGACAAAAGCAGCTCAGGAAACAATATTTCCATCTAGATGCGATGTACCCCCTTCCCTGGATGCAGAAGTCACTCACGCACACTCATTTACATTTAGAAGAATTCCTAAAGTTGCTCTGCACAGTCTAAAACAAAGGATGCAGACATAAAATGAAAACAAATAAAGGATGCAGTATCCTCCTGATACCTGGATGTGGTGTTGGCCGTGATTTTGAGGCTACCAGGGTTGCGGATGAGTTTATCCAGGATGCTGACTATCTGTTCAAACTTAGGCCGGTTGTTCCTCTCTTTCTGCCAGCAGTCCAGCATCAACTGGTAGAGGGTGGCAGGGCAGTCCATGGGCGGGGGTAGACGGTAACCCTCATCTACAGCTTTTATTACCTGTATGTAGGAACAGACAACAAGATTTTAAAAATGACAGATGAGGTTTATTCAGAATCTGCAGTGAAACTAATAAAGTGGTATTAATCAACGAAATTAAATGATGTTGCAATAAACTGTTTTTTTTTTTTTTTAATAAATTGTTATTTCAGTCTAAAGCATCTGTGGGACTACATTTCCTTCAACATGCCTCCTCAACCATATCGCCACAAAATTATGCTTCATACAACTAAACTGGATTCTCATTAACATTTTGAAAGAAACGTATTTTCTGACTTTGACATTGTTGGTAAGGCTTGCAGTTTGAAAGAGCCACACAATAGTCCAAAATAAATACAGTATATGTGAGAAGACTGGTTAAGTTTAGACACCATTAACCCTTACCTAGGTTTAGGAAAAGATGATTGTTTGGGTTAAACCCAAACAGTCATCTTTTCCTACCCATCCTTTTGCTACACATTTAAAGCTGTCCCTCCATGTTCTAGGTAACGAGTCCAGCCCCATCTAATATATGATTTGTTGGCAGCAAAGGAGTTTGGTGAAGTAATAAAGTATTTGGCAAAGATATGTTGCATTGAAACACATCCGTGATACATCAGAAGCAAATGTATTCTAGCAAAAAAAAAAAATAGGCATCCCTATTGAGATGATTGAGAATGCAGTTTAGATGTATAAAAACGTAATTTTGTGAAGACAGGTCTGCCCTCCTGAACACAAACCAAACATCTTTTCTAAACCAGTGAGAGTTGCTGATGCCTTCTTACTAGCAGTGAAACTTGTAAATATGCAAAGCTGGCAGCACTGTAATAATGGGTGTGTCACACTGACAGCCCCATTAAAGAAAGCTAACTTGGCAGATTGGCAGCACTTACGTCCTGATTGGACATCTCCCAGTACGGCCGCTCTCCATAGGACATCACTTCCCAGAGCACAATCCCGTAACTCCAAGCATCACTGGCTGATGTAAACTTCCTGTAGGCTATAGCCTCTGGAGCTGTCCACCGGATGGGGATCTTACCTCCCTGAGACACACAAAGAGAAAGATTAATCAGTAATTCAGTCTGTATTTAGTCTCTCAGTCATTTAGTCATTCTGCCATTCAGTAAATCAAGAACTACCTTGCTACCTGACATTACCGTTTACCTTGGCTGAGCTAAGCTTTGTGGATAAACTCACAGATATGAGACAAACTGCATCTGCAGGGTGGATATATATATCTAACTCTGGGTGTGTGCTCCAGCAAAATTATATATAAAAGCTGTCTGGATCTGAGTCACAGGTTTATGTCCCATGCAAGAGAATTTTATGAGCTGTTCCGAAACTCTTAAGTCTGAATGGGCTTGGGCCAAAGCATAGGGATCCCAGCCACAGACACAAACCTGCCACAGCTAATGGATGATGATGATGATAAAGATGATCATGATGATTCTTATTATTATTTCCAGTGTTGGTGTGAAAGACCTGAAGTGAAACTCGCTTCCCGTTGTGAGTCATGCAGAAGCATTTCTTGGCTTTGATTGTTTTTGACTGACTTTGATTAATTTGCTTTTCCAAACTGGCAACTGTACACATTCTGATAATAACTGATACATAAATATTGGTAACATTCAGACAAATGAAGAAAATGGAGGTGAGGAAAGGCGGCCGAGGGTAGCCAATGCTAACAGAGACACTGGCCAAGTCACTGAGATCTTGTCTGGTGCTGTGCAGTCACACACTCTCCCCTTTAGAAAACACATACTGAGTGATGCCAAAGGGAGCACTGGGGAATGTATTAGACAGCACTACATCGACACAAAGAAATGGTTGCACAAATGAACAGAGGTGTACATGGAAACACAATATAAACACAAATCTAAAAGACCAACATATGATCCAAAACTTAAGCTTTTTTTCTCAAAAGGAGCGACGAGAGAAGTTAAAAAAAGAAAGTTCCAGTGGGAGCTTGATGTGACTCTGCTAGCATGTGTGATGCATTGTCAATTACGGCACAGTTTATTATTCTGCCTTATTATTTTAGATTATGTATTTCTGGGAGAAAGGCAAACGGCACACTGACTGTTTATTTGACAAGCAATTCTCAGCAAGAAAATTATACTCTGTTTAAAGGGGCTGCACGCATGGTTTAGACCACAGGATCCTATGTTGAAAATGACCACACACACACACACACACTGCAAAAAGTACAGATGGGTGCCTGGAGCATGGCATGCCTGCTAGTTCTGTTTCATTTTGTGCCATGAGAATCCACTGTAAAAATAAAACAAGTAAAAATATACAAAACTACTAATAGGCTGATCTTTTAAATGATATTTTCACGACAAATCTCCTCAAACTTTCACCTGTTTACTTCCAAGTATTGCTCGCACTTGTTTCTCAAAAAACAAACAAAAAAAGTCTCACCCTACTGGGGTTGAGCTTTGAGGTCTTTGCCTTTAAAGTTTCTCTTATATTATTCATGTTTCTTTGCCTGAGTGCTGTACTTAAGTTGTTGTGAGAAATATTCTCAGCAACTTTATAAGATAAGGCACTGAGAGGTTTTCCACAGTCCAGAAAAGTCCTTAGAAGTTGAGAAAGTTGCGTCCAAGATACAATGGCAAAGTCTCAAACTGTTAAACACCTCTGCATTTTGCTTTTGCTGAGAACATTTGTGCTACATGATGGCATATTCTGGCAAGCCTCCAACTGCACATTTGGGATAACACCTTAATCAAAGTATCAGTGAGGATATTGGTACGGTGGAGGGGTCAACAGAGCATCTCAACATAACACACGTAAATTCTTATTTTCGGAATGGTCCTCTTTACGACCTTCCAGCTGATGTATGTGGATTTACATCTACCTTATCACATCTCTGATATTATTTATGTGTTCTTCTCCCTCACAGTATGTACATGTAAGAGAGAGAGCAGCAGAGTAAGGAGGTGCAGGTGTGGTATCCATTTACATCTACATTATTGAAAGTATGCGTAAGGCCAAAAAAAATTGAACATCAGTGCTTACTTTTTTTTAAACACATAGGAAACTGTAGCCAGCTTTAGGGCTACAGTAAAGGGAAAAGTATTTAGTACCATTCCTCTGTTGTGGTCAGGGAGTTTTACATGAAACTGTATTCTAATATGTTCCAGAAAAAGACTGGTGTGCCCCAGGACTCTGGCCGACATATTTATTCATGTTGTCATTGATGTCCTTAATTTGTGTTTGTGTCCCAGCTCACCCTGGTCGTGTAAGCAGCCTCCGGGTCGTCCTCCAGCACTCGGGACAAGCCGAAGTCTGACACTTTACACACCAGATTGCTGTTGACCAGGATGTTTCGGGCCGCCAGGTCTCGGTGAACGTAGCCCATGTCTGACAGATACTTCATGCCCGAGGCGATGCCACGCAACATTCCGACCAGCTGGATTCCTGTGAACTGGGCATCATGTTTCTAGAACAAAGAAAGACAGAACAGATGAGAGCAATGAAGGCACGCTCTGTTCATGCCGCACTTTTAATGTACATTATATAGAACAAAAAGGGAGTCTGACCTTTGTGGCTATTTGCATAAAATGAAACCTTTCTACATTAGTATCCACAGCATTTTCATTAACCTTTAAAAACCACCTTTGACATTCTGCACCTCATCCTCATCTCAACTGTGAAATCATAAAGCCAGAGACACAGTAATGTATGGAAATTACAATCAGGCCAGTATAAAACTGAATTCTCTTTGTTAATATATCACTGCAGTTATTGTCATCCACTTTGTATATTATGTTTATGATGCTATTTTATTTCTTATTTATTGCATAATGATAAAATCTGATGACCAGTGAAGTAATATACAGTATGAGAGTCATTTATTGTCCGTTGAATGGCCTTATTTCTATAGTATTTTGGCTGGATTCCTCACAAGTGTCCATAAATATATCTGGTACCTTAATTTGCAATTTTAGTCTGAATACAGTTCTTCAAGGCTATTTCTCTTCTGGGAGGCATGTGTCTATAATTTTAGGGTAAATGCAAAATCTTTAAAGGCCTAAATTAATACCTATAGCATAGAATGCATTCATTAAAACTGTTAAATCCAAAGGTATAACATACTGCCACAGCAGAATTGAAAAGCAAACAGGTGCTGATCATCAGAAAGCCATATCAGGTCAAAAAACCTGATATATTGCGTTTCCATGGCACTGTATCAAATTGCTGAGAACTCTGTTTATAATGCAAATCCTGAAGATCTCATTCGGATTATCTGATAGATTTTTATAGCAAAATGTTTGCAAAGTGGTGAGATGCAGTATCCAAACACACAGTGGATGAAATATAAACACAAAGCACTTTTTTCTCTTCTGTTTGCACTGGCAAGCCGGAGTGTTTACACTGATTTACACTGGCAAGTGTTTATGAGTAAGTCTATATGTTCTGTGATCTGTCGCTGATATCTGAATAGGGAAGACTTATAAACAGCAAAAGCACGAGGAGAGCAAAAAAGCCCGACATAATAAAATATCAGCAGAAAGCTGACAATGTTAGGCAAAACATGCCCAGGTGTATCTATTTATCTATTGTATCTGTGGCACTGTTTGCTCGGGGTTTGCACTAAACTCCATTTAGCGTGTGAGTCAGTCTGGCTGTGGCTATTTGCCTTTATATCTACTGCTCTTTACATGCAGTGGCTTCCTCTGTTTGTTAAAGACCACGTCATTGGTGAGATGAGTGTGTTTTCCTTTGAAAACCAACAAGACCCACCTAACCTCCCATCCTGTCTGGAGCAATTAGTG
The DNA here is from genome assembly GCA_900302755.1 of Chromis chromis. Taxonomy (NCBI): domain Eukaryota; kingdom Metazoa; phylum Chordata; class Actinopteri; family Pomacentridae; genus Chromis; species Chromis chromis. The sequence goes on from OMNN01070955.1 coordinate 8,799, forward strand.
GCCAGACCACCTGTTTAGTCACTTCAAAGCTTTGCAGATTCAGAACACGGACATAAGCTAGAATGTAAAGGTATGACCTTGCATGTGTTGTGTGTGTCTGTATCTGTATATGTACATATGATGCGTTTTCTGTGATGAAGTGCAGGCCTCTAAGGAAACGTCAGGAAACAACAGCTAACCACCCTGGATACGTCTGGAGGCAGTGCAGAGACATGTGGAAAAGGGCTAAAACAGCATCAGCATGCGTGCTTTCATGCCAGTGTTGTGGTTTGGCTGCTGTGCTTTGGCTAATTTCAGCGAGGCAGGTCAATTCCTCTTTAAGAGACGGAGGTTGGCGAGAACTGAATTCACTCCTGGCTGGAAGAGGAGTAGGTGTACAATTATAAAAACACTTGTCATTTGATAAGTTGTTTGGAGAGCACAGCTGAAATTCAACCAGTCTCAGGTACAGCACTTATTGAAAACCATAAGGTAGTGTTAAAACCTGCTTCTTTAAACAAGTGACCACATTTTCCAGTTGTCATAAGTGGTTTCTTATATTACAATCATAGCAATAACACTCATACTTCTAGTAATAGTTTAAAAACATTTTTATATGGATCTATTTAGTGTGTGTAAGCACATGGTATTATACACAATTGGACATTTTAAAAATAATAATTTAAAAAAATCCTGAATAAGACATTTTTGCTCCAAGAAGAAGACCTCTATTAGAATTATTTATTTATTTATTTATTTATTATTATAAAAGGAAGATTGATTCCATGCTAAAATACATTCAGAAAGCAGTGGACAGCATTTAAATCTGGAATAATTAGTGCAGATATTTTATTCCCACCTTTATAATACTCAGAATAATAGCAATACGCTTTTACACATTTTTTTTGAACTTTTCAATTTTAACACCTGTCGCTACTGAGTGCTTTAACATAGACAAGCATGGGTGCTTTGTCATTGAGTAAGTGTACCCTAAAATGCATATTTATGTGCAGTACAATTCACTCTGTACTCTGAAAGTGTGTGTTTGTGTTTGTTTTACTTTTACTTACTCGTAAGAAGCTGTCAAGGGATCCATTCTCCATGTATTCTGTGACAATCATGACGGGTTTACCTGCAACAAAGGTCACATCACATTAGTCATATTGTTAACAAAAATGAGAACAATGAGAACTGTTTGCTGCACAACAGAAACACCAAACAAACAAAAAAACTCCCCAACATCATATTAATTTCAGATTTATTAAGACACAGAGGAGTCAACAGGGAGGACTGTGGCTTGACTTAAAGCAGATATTCAGGGGCCCTGATAGGGACCAGGTTGAATTCACTCTCTGTTCTGTCTGTTACACACATACACACACTCAGAACAATGAAATGTTCCTAGTCATAGTTTTAGGGTCCCAGCAGGTCAGCTGTCAAAGTGTGACATCTTTATTTCTGTGGAAGATCTGGCTGTAAATCTACACTGGCTGCTATCATCTGTACCTGATCAGACTCCGGCCAACACAAGGTTTATTACAGGGAAAGAAAGAGAGAGAAAAAATCTCTAAGAAAACTTTAAATCACCCGTTGTTAAATGAGCAGCGTCGGTGTCAGGACTTGTTTGTGTCCCAGATGGCTTTGTTCTCTCTGCTTCACTCTTGACTTGCCACCAGTCGTATGCTTCTTCTCCTTTTCCATTCTGATTAATGTGCCCTCCTCCTCCTGCCCTCTTTCATTCCTGACCTACCTTTTTCCTATCATCCCTGCCTCTCTCTCCCCATCACCCCATCCCTTCCTCTCTTCTCCATCCTTCTTGCATGTATTAATGTGAACTCTCTCCACATCTGGTAAGATAGGGACGCTTTTTTTTTTTTAAAGGAATGACACAAGCTGAGTGGAGAGGGTGACGGAATTGGTTGTTAAAAGAAACAAATCTATTAGCCCTGCTGAGGGGAAAAAAAAATAAATAATGAGGGAATTTGGCTAACTCGGTCCATTTAATTAAATCAAAGCAGGTCTGAACCAAACAAATCTGGTGTGAATTTCTACTTTCCTTATGAGTCAGTCAAGTTTATTTGATTGGAATCCATTCATTTATATATGTATATATATAAAAAACACCTTCAGTCCAGAGAAAAGGAGCATTTGAGTTAATCAGAGATGTGGAGATTTCATGAAGCATACAACTTTAAATTATGCAAACAATTTTTTCTTTCCCTGAAAACACTTTCTAATAAAGGTTCTTCCATATGACATATGCTTTTGTGCTTTTTTGTCACTGGGGAAAAAAGAGATTTAAGTCCCTGAACAGCGTGAATTGTCTCAGAAAGTTGCAACACTTTCATTTGCAATTACAGTAAAAAAAAACTCTCATAATTTAAACACAGTCACAGATCCAGTTAAACACCCCCTCTGCCCACACCCAGTCCCTAAAAGGCTTTGATGGATTGTTCCGTTTACCAGCGGACGGCTTTTATAGTCGCAGACGGGAACACACACACCCGGTCCTCCCTCCTGTCCTCCGCCCTCTTCCCTTCCCTCTTTCTCTCTATTCTCAACATTGGCAGCAAAGATAAAGGCCCCCAAGCCCCTTTGTTCTGTGAACCCGAGTGCGAGTGTATGTGTGTAACTGTGGATGTGTATGTATGGGCCTGGAAGAGAAGAGTGCATGCATGTGTGTGTGTGTGAGAGTGTGTGTGCTCCTACAAATATGCAGCCTGTGGATCAGCCAAAAGCAGCAGCAAGGTAAATGGGGTGTGAAAGTCTCAGGATTATTAAGAATTAACAGGAGCAGCTTAATAAATCACCCTACAGCAGTGTGTGTGTACGTGTGTGTGTGTGAGAGAGCATATCAAATGGACCTCCTAAAACTATGCCCTGAACTCACGCTGCTCTAACTTATGCACGTGTTCGGGGCATCCCTCCAAATGTCATGTACTCGCACACACATGCACCCACTGTTCTGAATATTGGGCTTCCCCCTCTCAGTCTCAAAGCAGCAAATGAAACCACAGTTGTGTGTTATTGCAGCATTTCTCACCGACTGAACATTAATAGGAAGACTGGTTTAAGATGTATTAAGGAAACAGTCTCCGCGATGAGAGCTCTCGCACACACACACAAAATCTTTCACTTTCAGGATGTACTGTGTTCAAGGCTGAATGAAAAGTCAAGGAACAAAGCTGTGAGTGAATGTGATTCACTTACAAAAGTTTTCATTTTTACTTTAGGTGTCCTTCACAAAACATTTATGCTCGTATTTTTTGTGAATAAAAATGAATGTTCCAATAGAAACATTCTGCTATAGGAGACATAGCAGGTTCAAATGGTTGGATTTTAAAGCTAAAGGCCTACTTTGTCTATAATCATCTTTTGCTATTATTTGACTTTAATGACTTATTTTATGTAAC
>OMNN01070957.1:0-11654 GCA_900302755.1 Chromis chromis
CATGAAGTCCAGCTGCAGAACAAACACATGCAGCACTGATCAGCCTGCAGTGAAACTCTGTCGGCCTCTAAAAATAAATGTGATCACTGTGGGGGGGCCCGGAGCCCTCGGGCCCACCGAATGGAAGTATTGATGAGACACATGCACACACACACACACACACACACACACACACACACAAACACACACACACACACACACACACACACACACACACACACACACACACACACACACACACACACAGCAGCAGCAGCAGCATCCCAGGCTGGAATTGGTACAAATGAGATACACAAAAGATTACATGGCAGATAGCTGTGACATTTCCAGTGAGTGTCGGTGTCGTTGCAACACCAGCTGTTGTTGTTGCTGCATCCATTTCTGCTGTGATGTTTGCACTGTACCGTATATGCTCATGGCACTGCTTTCAATAATGAACTAGTTAGAGAAGTTCATGATGAATTTTTGTTGTCAGTGGAATGGCTTTCTTGTTGGGTCATTACAAGTACAGTATATTTTCATAAATAACGCCAGTCATGCATGCACATATGCACACACACAGACACACGGACACACGGACACACACACACACACACACACACACACACGCACGCACACACGCACAGTGAAGCTCATTATCTCCTCGGAGTTGTCCCCATTTTCATTCCTCCAGCAGCAGAGGAGAGGTTTGTGAAATCTCTCCTGGAGAAGCTCAGCACCACAGAGGCCGATCCTGACCCAGATTCCTTTTCTCATTGTTTAGAGGTAAGGCTAAGATTCGGAGCTGCAGGTGCGCTGTAGGTAAAGAAAACATTTCCTCCTATTAAATATGCACCGACATCCACACATTCTCTCAGCTGGAGCTGAGAGGAGCCGAGTTACATAAGCGATTTCAGAAAGTGGGACCACCGCAATCTGTAAATTAATGTTGTTTTGTATGGAAATGGTGAGGATCAAGGCTAACAAGCTAAAGGTAATAGGGAGGTAGGTGGTGGTGGGGGGTTGGTGAAGGGAAAAGACAGAGACAAGAGCGACATAAAAAGGGAGGGATGGATGTCCGGAGTCACTACAGAGTGATAAACTTCGGTTAAGCAGCATGAGTGAGTTGCTCAAGTGTGGAAGGCGGTTTTCAAGATGCCACTTATCTTGAATTCTAAGATGTTCTAACAAATATCCCACTGCCATCCCCAAGCAGCCAAATCCCAAGAGGCACTTTAGCGGTACTGCAAAAAAAGCAGTTGCTGTGTAATTGGCCTTCTCCTACAGCTTTTTACTATCAAAGAAAAAAAAATTGGAAGGGAACAAGCAAGCGTGGCTGCAAGGATATCGGAGGTGACAAAAGAAAAGATTGAAAAAAAGACATAAAGAGGCAGGAAAGCTAGATGCACAACGGCGCAGACACAGAAATTACCCCCTATTATATCGGTGCAACAAGCAAGCAAAACAAATAGTGGGAACTTAGCACTGAGATCCAAACATACACTCTAAAAATGCCGCATCCATGCAGTGACATGGAAAATTATGGTTTTAATTTACCATATGGCTCAGTGTGTCTCCTAAGAGTTGTCCACAGTGGGTCTCTAAACCCTACACTATGTTACAGATGAAGTGTTAGTCTGGCTGTTCCCAGCAGTATGGCAACTAGAGCAGCTTCTGATGGAATATTTAATGCAGGAGGCTCTAAGAATGCAACATTTCTCACATCTCCTCGCTCTCCCTCTTGGTCTCTGCCCTTTTCTCTCTCCCTCTCTCTCTCTCTCTTCCCACACCGATACAAAAAAGATCCGAAAAGATATTTCAGAAGAAAACACATCTGCGCGTGTCTTATCTGTAGTACTTCACGAGCGTAACAAGCTGCTACGCGTGTTTTTCGGCTGATTTATGTGTAGCTGCATCATGTTGTAAAATGCGCACATGTGCTGAGATGTGTGGGGGAAAAAAACACACAACTGCACGCGGAGATGGAGACGAGTGATGGCTTTAAATGAAACAGGAGAGCCAGAGGAGAGGTGTTTTACAGGAGCACGAGCCAGGTCGCGATGAATTATGTACCGCCGAAATGATTCCAATTCCCATTGTTCTCGCCAAAGAGCCACAGCTCTCTGCAGTCGACAGACCCTCACTTCTCCATCAGCGGATAAAAAATGCAGAGGCGATGAGGAAGCGAGGGAAGGATGGAGGAATTCAGAGGGCAGATGGATGGCAGTTAGAGAGAGAGAGAGAGAGAGAGAGAAAGTAGGTATGTTCATGAGCCGGAGTGACATTTGTTAATATGTAAATTATATTTTTAATAAGCACGTCTGTGCAGGGGGGATAGGAAGCGAGGACAGGTCAAATGAAGGGAAGTAGGAGACAAAAGAGGAAGGGGAGTGAATGACAGGGGGAGAAAAGAAAGATGTGGACAAGGCTGAGAGGTTTTACTGGAAGCACGTTAGAGATGGGACTATTGGGGAAAGAAAGATGGATGGTAAGAGAGGGGAACTCCATTAGATTATAGCAACCTGTTTCCTAAGGGACCACAATTTCACCACCGAATACGCCGACTGAGCCCCTGTTTCTCTCCTTCACTCATACACATGCTGCACATTACTGAGGGGAAATGCACTTTACAGGAATTTGGCTTGAATATTTCTCTTTGCACTCATTAATACCGTAACCGTAAAGTGCAGCAAAATCAACAACAAAAAGTGAACTTGCAGCCGAATCTGAACTCTGGCTGCTCCGAAATATAGTGGTGATTTTCTTTGCCAATTTGCTTTGGCAAAAAGTGTTTTCAAGAAAACATAATTGCTGCCTGATTATGACTACTGGCAGTGTTTTCAGCAGTCCAGGAAGTGCATCCTCCTCACTGCAGAGAATTCACTGGGAGGAGATCAAGTTGCTTCAACCCTAAAATATTAGTTCCGACCATCAACGTGTGCAATAAACACCTCGAAAAGACTCCGAACAAACTCTGCATGGGAACATTTTACCAATCAGTTGGTATATATGGGCCATGCATCCACATCAATAGCCAGTCAGATGAAGTCCCAGCAGCAGCCCCAGAGTTAGGAGATGTTTTTCTTGATTTTAAAAGAGAAAATAATTTAAAGGAATCCGTAAAATTAAACTTTAATTTCTTATAGTCATAAGATCTTATTTTAATTCATATTTGGTTAATTGGTTTTCATGTGCAGTTTGTTCAGTCAAATCATGTTTGAAGTCATTTTTTTCACCGCTTTATTCAGTAGCCATAAGCTATTCAAACTTTAGCATCTGTGCTAGCAGTATTAAAGCAGAAAGACATAAATGTATCGCTAACATGCACACTTCAGTAATTATCACAAGCCATACTGTTAACACAATATTGAACAATGTTTTCCACACACCAAAGATGTTCTTCATATCCAGGAGGCCTGTTAAAAAATACATTCATACACTAATAATTTGCAACTGCAAATAAGTGAGAAAATGGAGATACCTGAGAAAAGTGCAATGCCACCTTAATTACATTTTATATCAACTCCATGGGGAATCTTTCAAATGAACCAAGCTGTAAAAGGTAGAACATACAATATCTGCTCACTGGCAGTGTATTTGATTTGTTTTTCATGCAGTATCCACTCTTGCAATGCAATATCTGTTTGTAGCAACTAAAGTATGGCTCAGGTTTGTCAGTACAAAGCACTTGGTGAAGGATCAGGAGATTGTTGTCTTGGTAAAGCATAGACTGGATATAAAAGATGGACTGTCTTTGATTTGTGTACAACCATTTTGAAGCCTTGAGGTTGGAATTTCACCATATTGGACATAACAAGCAAGCGGTGGATCCAACTGGAGACATCATGCATGGCAATATGATAGCAAACTGTCAATCAAAGGGTAGCCACACCCTAAAACACACTCTGCTTTATCCCTTATTTTAGTCTAAATGGGTTAACATTCAGACACCAAGTCTTGAAAATGGCGATCAACCCCATAAACTCATTAGGAATATGTTTACTGAGGTAACAGATCTAGTTAGAAGTAGGCTCATTTTCACATAGACCTCCTTACATCTGGCGTCTTTTGCAACAACAAGAGTCAACACCTGCTGGCTATTCTGCGTTGGTTTCACTTTTCATATCCGAGGCCACGTCCATCCTTTATAAACAATCCATGTTTGATAAGAAAGTTCTAACTACATGCAATATTCAGAATTCAAACCCATAACTTTGAGCAAACTTTAAGATGTCAAAACATCCCCATCTCCTGTTAATCGTGCCGTACAGTTGCCAGGACAGACTATGTGTGGGTATTGGGACAGACCCAAAGACAGTTCCCACTCACTTGAATAGAAATTGCTCTGCCCCGCCTGCTCGTTCCTGCTCGGCCCATAGACTTGACATTGGGATGATGTTTCATGAATAAAACCTACTTTTCTAGGCTGTGGGAAAATGTTTAAAATATAAAAATTCTTCATGCGTCTATGAGGAAAAATACCTGCTGGGCTGCAGGTGATTTCAACACTGAGCGACGATGCTGTATCCAGCTCAATGCATCTATGGTCTCTTTCTGTTTAGTTCCCTGAGGTACCCCAAAAGAGACATTAATGAGAGTTAGGACTGCAGTAATTTGCTCAATCGGCTACTAAATTTTGACACGAAACTACATTAACTGGCAAAGGCATCTGTGCTGTTCATGTTTTTGTTTGTTTAGTTGTGCAAGCAGAATTTCTGGCAGGTTTGATGTCTTAATGAGAAACTCATCTGTCTTTTCTTCTAACAAACTTCTGATCAGAGACTCCCTTGGATGAGTTTTTATTTTATTTTTCATCGAGCATCACAGAAAGATGCTCGCTCACCAGGACTTATCGGTGTATCGTGCGGTGAAACACGAGGCGGTGGGGAGCCGTCTCCCTCAATTCACCACTGAAGCACTTTTGTTTCCCCTTCGCTGAGGCAGTCCTTCTTTGTGCGGGATGCGGTTACATTATTGTCAGGGAAGCTGCGCTTGTAAGTATGTATCAGCTGCACAGAACATGCGGTGTCTTTCTTCTGGTGTGGCCATATGAGATTTGCAGATTTGCATAGTAATGTCTTGCTTTAAATTGGTTTCCACAGTGTGCTGTATATATGCAATGAGTACGTCCTCCTCTGCAGGGATGTTTCATCCAGATAAATAGAAATAGTATCCGTGCGGCGCTATCATTTCCTGCCATTTGTCAACTCTCCTTTCACTGTGTTCTTGGCCACTTTTTAATTTGTAAGCCACCTGTGGTCCAGGTTATTCCTGCCATTTTAAAGCAGCAAGGATTATCTGACAGTGTGGGTTTTTTTTTTACATCCTTTTTTGGGAGCTTCTATGCACACTCTTTGACCCTGATAAAGCTTTATACTGTATGGACTGCTCAGCAGGCTTGCCAGCAAACTCAGGGAGCAATCGCCCTCTAGATTTTTCCTTGCTTTGGCTTGCTGGAGGCTTAATCATTTATTAGCGGGGCGATAAAATTTGTAAGGCCAGGTGAGGATGTGTGGCAAAGTCCATTTCAGACGCCCACTAGAAGCTGATGATTCAAACTTACAGCACACTAAAGGTAACAATTTTAAAAAAATAACAGCAATATTCAGCAATTGGATACAGCAGGAGGGAAAGAAGATACGGGAGCATAAAAATAAAAACCGGACAGACTACTCATCTTACATATCAACAAACATGGAATACACGGTAGAAAAGATAAGCAAGAAGCAATGTTTCAGTCAGGATTCATACTGAGGTCCCAGCAAAGCATCCTTGCTAGTTGTGGTGTTTCTGTGGGGGCGAATATTTTCAAGGCTGAGCGCTGAGGTCCTTCCTCTGTCGGCTAGCAGCCCTGCCAGGAGCGAGCAGCACCGAGATGCTGCAGAAAACGCCTACCCCCGCTGTTTTAACTCTCTCCTGATACCTGTCATTCTCATTTCACGAGTTCCTAGTACTTCTTGATGAAGTCTTTTCATATGAATCGACGGGTTTCCTTGAATAATTAAACAAACTGTGATTCTCGTGCATAAGCACAGCTGGTCCAGATCAACCTCAGAATGGCAGTAATAACAGAGACAGCTTTATTCATTAAATATCTGGTCTGCTTCTTGGCGAGGCGACTGGCGAGGCGGCTGTCGTAACTCTTGCTAGAGCTATAGCCCCATTCCCGACCTACGCCTTGAGAGATGTAAAGGCTAATTTTGTAAATGACTCTTGGATGGAATGAATAAACTTCGCTAAATTCCTTCTGTAAATCTTTGGCACCCCTGAGTTGGGGAGCACTTTACGGTTATGGGGAGATTGAGAAGGAACGCGGAGGGAGAGGATTCTTGCAGAGAGCTGGAAGCATGCTTTCAATATCTGTGATAAGTGCTCTCAGAACTGCCAAACTGCCAATGCACTCTGGTGCCATTTTTGGAAAAAGGTTGTGTGATCTCTCCTCTCACTCCCCTCCCTCCCTCCCTCCCTCCCTCCCTCCTTCAATCGCTTCTCCTGTTCTCATCTCTCACTCTCACAACAGCAAAGAAGCGCTCCATTTTTAGGACTCCATGTGCAAGAATCAGTGTGGGAACACATCGAGTTAATGCGCAGCAGCCACACCAGTCAGTCGGCACAATGAAATATTAATGCAGAGTTTTTCCAAATGCCTATTCCTCCTTTACAGCTTTGATCTTAGCTAACATCAAATCGAATGATGTTTAGTGAGGCGGATCTGTAACAGAATTGCAGCCCTGTATCATTCATAAAAACGAACGGATTTCATAACTGACCCCTCGACAGTACCTGCTCATTGTTTCACAGGCTGAATCCTTTGCAACATGTGTTCTGAAAAGCACCTCAGAATAAAGGTTCATTCTCGAAACACCTTTATTCTCTCATAAAAAATTCAGTGGCTGTTTCATGGAGCTGATGTAGAAATATGAAAGTAGTGCTTTTATATTCTTTAGAAAACACATGCTTTTTAAACTGGGGGGGAAACTGGTGGTGGCAATTATTCCAAAGTAAAAACGCAGCCATCCTATTCCATTAACCGGCGAAGCAGATAGAGCTATACATTTTGTGTTCGCTGTGATGCATTTATCCGCAAAGACTTTTTCACAGCTTTGTTTTCTTGGAGGTTCGGTCATAAATCATATGGTTATAAAGAGATGCGGTGCAGTGATTTTAAAACAGCCCCGCTAAAAGAATATTTGTGAGCTGAGAACATCTCTTTAGGGCAATTCACAGCAGATCTGAAAATACCACCTCCCAGAATTTTTTGCACTGCACGAACATAGGAAATGCATTACCTTGAGGCACTGCTGCGTGGAGTGCTGTATTCATCTGGCACACAACCACTCTGTAACCCCAGCATGTTGTGCTATCCACAGCACAAACCTTCGGATGAATTCAGAATAGATTCAGGTTGACGGTGACGGCCTGGGAAAATAAAAAACAGTATTTTAAGGACATTAGATTTGAATTGAGCACACAAAAAAGAGGAAACACAGCGAGATAGATGATAGAATTATTGGCTGAAGTTCTAGTTTTGCTGCTAAATTATTAAGGGATTTTGTCAAATGTTTGTTTACAACACTATGTGGTGATAGTGTTGGCTGAGGAGACAGAATTTTAGTTAAAGAAATAAGTATGGAGATTCATCTCCAGAGGCTGAATATGTACTTTTGTAACAGCACACAGTTCTCGGCTAAATTCTGACTTTTTTAACACTTATTTATATTTATATGGAGAAAATGCCCAAGTTGATACTGTAGTTTTTTCCACCTGTGAGAGTAAGAGAATAGAGACACATAGAGAATATTAGGGAGATATAACCTGTGGTCAGAACACCACAATGAAGGACCAGAGAAAAGGTGGGTATCCATACAAGACTGTGGTGTCCTGATTACCTGATGATACTGGTGGAGACTTGAGAGGCTGTCGTCAGGTGAGGAGACCTGAAGGTTGGGCAATTACGGCAAGCCAGTTTAACGTTTAATAGCTAGACTGGACCTGTATTGCAGATTTGCAGATATTCATAATTAAATTCTTCCGAGTCAAAAAGGACATTTCAGATATCCACAATGTTACTCTGGTCAGAATGATGTTGTACATATCTTAAAGTGGAATTCTGCCTAGTTAAAATGTAATTACAGATAACTTGAATTAGAGTTTTGACTAAGCAAAATGGCGTAGCAGATACAATATTAATTACATCAGAAACTGTGGGAAGTGCAAGGCGGAGGCAGACTGCTTTTCAAACTTTTTATCACCATGTCAGAGCAGCCTGAGGTCGAAGTTTGAGAAAATTCTGACTACAAGTCTCAAATGAATAAAGCTCTGTTTTTCCACAAACTCCTTGCTGACATGCTCTTATCAATCGTATCCACCGCAGTATCCACCTTTACTCCTACTAACACTGTCCAAATGCTTTTCTGGACCAAAATCCAATGAGCGTTGTCATACACAACAATTCAAACTAGTCATAATGACGTTGGAGATATCTACAGCTATTATCTGAACTAGTTAAAATGGAATTACAGATATTTCTAGCTGGTCGTTATCAATATCTGGAATACGAATACTGACTTGTCACAGTGTGATTATGACTGGTCCAAATGGTGTTGATGATATCTGTAAATTTAATTCTGGATAATCAAACTCAGCTATTAAATGTCTAAACAGCTTGCTCGAGGCAGTATGTCAGTTTTACAACTGGCTACCATCAATCCAACAACCACTGATTGCTGACATATTCACAGAAGTGTCTGAGTCAGATGGCCTCAGATCAGTGTTCCCCATACATCAACAGTGACCACCACACATTGCTTTTACATTTTTTAACAACAATTATAATGAGTAAAATCTAATTTTTTTTTTTGCAGAGTTGTACCTCACTCTTTTTTTTCACAAACACACTGACAACAGACCCATGAATGGGAGCAGTGATGTTTTTTTTCCAGAACAGAGTCAATCCAGAATTTATGAATTGGTAGCATCATCACCTCTGCACAGATTTTCCCAAAACTGTTGAATTCAAGTGGACTAGTTTTTAGTCCAGATGATGTGTGAGAAAAAAACGAATCATAAAAGAGTGAAACGGTCACTAGTACAGTTGGGAGCCGTGAAAATTTTTCAGAAATGGTACAAAAACACCTTGTGGCGGCCATATTACTTTACACTATTACCAATTCATATATTTTGCACCACATCTTCTGAATCAAACATGGTAATATAGCAAAGGTGATGTCTGGCCATATGTTTTGATGGTCAGTTATTACAATGACCCCATATACAATATAATACACTGTGTAGGTGAGAGGTTAGTGTTGGACACAGAGACATTGTGAGAAGGAAATCAGAGTAAACCCAGGCCAGACGCCATAATTTCATGTCTGTTGCATGCATGTTGTGGAGAGTTTTAAAAGCTTCAGTGAATGTAAAGGGTAAAACAATATTCAATATGACCTTGAACTAGTGCAGTGCTGTTCAAAACATGTCTATTTAGACAGTATTGCTACTTGCAATGACCAACCACTCATCCAAACCACGACACAGCTGACACTGGCTGTGCAGGGTTACAAAACAGTTGACAGTAAAACTCAAATTTTCGGACACCTCATTAACCAGCATAGTTGGGAGACAAGGTTGACCTAACCCTGTCTACATGGCTGACCTAACCCTGTCTCCACATGGCTCTGAGTATAATGCAGTCTAGACCTGCGACTAATAAAAAATACTTTAAATAGATTCATGTAACTGTGGCTTTTTTGGATGAGATTACATCAAGAGATGCAACAAGTAATTATCAATTATTCTAAAGATTCTGGAGATTTTTTTCATGCTTTAATGAAAAAGTGGACACATGACCTCAGACTTGGCACAAATCACCTGGAATACATTACAAGCATGTTCCAGATCTGCAGCTCCTAACTGTGGCAGAGAGTCCTCTTGCTTTAAAGTGCCTTGACTCTGTCCTGGCTTGTGGCTGCTAACTGGCCTTTACTGTCCGGACCAACTCTACACTGATGAGGAAAGACAGAGAAACACTGTCATAAAGTTGCAAAAACCGAGTCTTTCTTTCTTTCTTGGGGGCACCAAACATGGCACACAGCATTTGGATAACTGCTGGACTGAAAGCTGAGTCTTTCTACACATTTTATGGCCTGTGACAGTAGCTGAATCACGGCATGCACTTCACACTTGCTGCGGCTCCATGCTCATAACTTACCCCTCACACACGCATCTCCAACTGTCAGTTCCGATTAGCACACGCTTCAAATTGCACTTTACAGGTTAATTATTCACTAGGTTGAATTCTGAAGGAGGCAGACTATTAGATTAGCAAAATAAAACGTCAAAAATCACCCAAAATCATCAACTGCCTCAAAAAAAAAGCCAACCGCCATGACCAATAGCTGATATATTCATCTAATCGCCCAACTCTAATGTGGTGTAACGCGTAATTGGAGTAGCGGCCTACAGATTGCATTGGTTTCACATTAAAGTAAAATGCTTTGCTAAATGAAGCGGATTGTCTGCTTACACCCACAAAACTATGGAGTGTAGAGGTTTAACTGAAACCTGTTGGGAAACTGAGTCAAATGTTTGGTTTAATTGATACACAACAACGAATATGATTCAAAATCAATGTGTATGTCAGCTGATGGGATAATTCCAGACATCAGGCCCCACAGAATACATCACCTAATCTGCAGACATCAGATCTGCCATTATCTTATTTTCACAGCATCAAAATTACAAACTGCACCACTGATTTGCATTAATGTCAACCGGTAGCAGCTGTGTCCCCTTCTCCTTCGGTTGTTTTGGACCAGCTGTGTAAGGAATAATATTCATATGTAGAAAACAAGCCGACATCTCAGGGTTGGCCACATGAGTTATGAGTCCCTGTTGTAACGAAGGCACACAACAACAGGTGCTGCAGCTGCACTACCAACTCTTCTTTCTCCAGCTATATTGAACTCTTCCTTCAAACAGTTGAGAGACACTAAGGTGCATCACGAGAAGGTTCTTAGAGCTTAAAAAAACATAAAAATAGTATATTTTAGCAGTAATTGTTACAAAAACATAAAACTTACATACTGTATGTTTACTCAATACTACAGTTCATACATGGAGATTGGTTTGACTGATGTATTCTGCTATTAGCCAATAATAAATCACTATGAAACAATATTAATGATGTTAGGCTCGTGTGTTCTTTTGTGTTGTTGTTTTGCTCGTGCTTGGATAGAACTATATACCGATCAGCCACAACATTAAGACCACTGACAGGTGAAGTGAATAACATTGATCATATTGGTACTATGTGGTGTTCTGCTGGAAAACCTTGGATTTTAACATCCGTGTTGATGAGACTTAGACACCCAAATAAACATTGTCCCAGAACAAGCACACTCCCTCATGCAAATGGAAATCCCAAATGTCACTGGCCTACCCCTGCAGTAAAATGCACCCCACCACATGGCAAAAACATCAAACAATCAGGAACATCTTGAGGAACATGACAATGGCCCAAGATGTTGATTTGACCTCCAAACTTCCTAGACCCCATTCTGATCAAGCATCAACAGGATGCAGTGGAACAAGTTTGATTGACAGAGGCCCCACTGCACAAGCCAGAGTACCCAAAGGATCCACTGCCAACGTCCTGGTGCCAGACCCCATAGGAC
>OMNN01070968.1:0-10318 GCA_900302755.1 Chromis chromis
GTTATCTTGCTAACAAACAGACAGACAAACAGACAGATAAACGCCGGCAAAAACATAACCTCCGCTTCGCGCTTGGCGGAGGTAATAAATGACACGTTTCGATTGCACTTCATTTTATTGACCACTAGATGTCCTACTCGAGCACTGTGTCATTGAAGCTTCGAGTAATGAACCATTTTTCGAATGAAGTGTCGAAGCTTCAACAAAGCCTCGATCGGCCATCACTACCGACCGCCCCACCAGGCGTGCCGCGCCCCCCGCAAACTACTTCTTCTATAGTAAGGTGTCCCAGGCGTGTGAGAGCATAAAGCCCCCCTCGTCCCTGTTCATGGTTTTGGTGTGGGCGTGGCTGGCCCGGTGGATCCGACAGCTCGGCTGGGCGTGTCACAGGTGTTGGCTGTCAAGACAAACAAAACTGTTTCCCCCACATTCCCTGATAAAAACTCAGGTAAACGTCATTCTTCAGCATGTGTGTGGGGACGTACTACAGGGCCAGTGTGATGCTGCTGCCTGTCTGCCCTCCGGATCTCGGGCCAAACCAGTGAACTTCCTAGGTGTGGGTTAAATAGCATATTGTGGCGCGCTCTGGGCAACCAGGTGACACAGACTGGACCATTTTTGTTGAGTGTTGGGTTGTTTTATTATTTACTGAGTTTTGTTAATGAATTAAGAAGCCAGATGTTGGGCATTTCTGTTCGGTTATATTTTGTGTAACATTTTGTTATTGATTTAGTCATTTTCTTTATGTATTAAGTCTGGAATTGTCAAAAAAACCCATTTAATTAATGTTGGTCTGCCCGAGGGAGGGGCTAGGGGGGTATTTAAGTAGAGCATTTCTGGTCTGCCAGTGTGGTAGTTGGAGTTGGAGTTGGAGCTGGAGCTGGAGCTAAAGCTAAAGCTAAAGCTAAACCTAAACAAACACACCCATGACAAAACACTTGGCTTCAAGGATGCCCCGTAAAGAGGCAGGGACAGCGGCAGGAGGAAAGCGGAGCATATTATTTTATTTATTAAATAATCAGCCGCCCAGCAAAAGAGCCTTGACAGAACAACAGCAGGCAGAACATCAGCAGAGAGGAAGACCCCAAGAACAACAGCAGCCTGGGAAGAGTAAAGCCATATGTGGAGCTGCAACAGATGTGTCTTCAAAAATGAGTGGACCACAATTTGGCCGTATCACTAGAGGAAGCCTCAGTACACATTACTGGTGCTCTGAATGTCGTGTGGAAAACACATGTTGCCACCAGGGAGTTACAGATGTTGTGCGACACATAAAGAGCAAGAGCCACCACCGTCTGAGACTTGGGCTCGTTGACCCTTTTTGTTGGTACTTTGTTTCTGTTGCACTTTGAATATGCATTTATTTTCCTTTTATTTGACATTTATAAATAGCTACATTTTGTTACTTCTGAGTGCTTTAAAGTGTGATTAAAACTGCACTAAATGAGACGTTCTATGTCTTATGTCTTCCTGCCGAGTATGAGGCAAAATTTTGGTTGGGTCCATCAAATCTCACTCCAAGGTTTTTTGAAAAGTTGGCAGCCCTGTGATTTACATCCATTCTCCTTTGTTGTTTCACAGAAGGCATTGCTTGTGAGTATTTTATGTTTAATAAGAGCCTTGGAGACAATATTAACAATTATTTGTGGACATTTATGGTAAAGAAGAGTTTATTTGATAGTGTTATTTTTTGTTGAATGTTAGACAGATTTAATTTTCTTGCATGTGTAAATACTTATGAATACAGTCTAAATGTGGTTTATTTGTTTCTATTTTAGTTTCACTCTGTCGGTAATTGAAGGATACGTCAATAAAAGGACAATACACCTGTCAATCGTTGAGGAGTTTATCTATCTGCATAGCTGTGTCTAAGTCTAACAGTGAGGGCAGAACAGTACCTTAAAAATAGGAACAAATAAGTAGCTTAAGGTTCATGGCTACATTCCATAACTGTAAATGGAGTGATCTGGATGCAACGGACCAGTCACGCTCCAGCTGGTGGGTGATGTAATAGGTGACGTACCGGTGATTGATTGATCCTCGCTCTGCAGTTTTCAACATGGCGGCCGGGTAACAATCTCATTTCACAGCTAAACAGTAACTAAAGTACATTTCTGAAAATACATATTTACACATAACACAACATAGGCTATGCAGTAACAGAATATGGTTACAGAAAACCTCTCCTTTTTAAATGTAGTCTTTTTGTCATGGTACCTGGCCAGCAGGTGACACAAAGAAGTCTCTCAGGAGATCACGATGGTGCTTGGCAGTGAGGGTGGGGTTCCGTGCCCTTCCTGCTTGCACACACTCCATGGCCCCCAGGCCATCTCTCCTCCATGCGCCCTCATGGACCCTGTGGTCTGCATCTTCCCAGTCTGCCAGCGCTGGTGCCATGTAGGCCTCTGAACGATGCAGACGAAGGAAGTTGTGAAGGCATACTGAAGCCAGGGTGATCTTGGTTACAGTGTCAGGATGTAGGAGAATTGTAGCGCGGAATACTCTAAACCAGGGGTCTGCAACCTGAAACACTCAAAGAGAAATTTGGACCACTTTCCCGCAGAAATGAAAACACCGGGAGCCACAAAACCCTTTTGACATCTAAAATGAAGATAACACTGCATATATGGGTGGCTGTGGCTCAGGTGGTAGAGCGGGTTGTCCACTGATCGTAAGGTTGGTCCCCAGCCCCTCCACATGCCGAAGTGTCCTTGGGCAAGACACTGAACCCGAAGTTGCTCCCAATGGCAGATTAGTGCCTTGCATGGAAGTCTGTTGCCATTGGTGTGTGTGAATGGGTGAATGAGAAACACATTGTAAAGCACTTTGGATAAAAAAGTTATATAAGTGCAGACCATATATTGTTGTTTTTTTGTTGTTGTTTTTACCTTTATGCTATGGATAAAAAACTGTAGTGTGTTGCATTTATGAAATCAATGAACTGCTACCGAGAAAACAAAGTTTTATTTCTGCATGCAACAAAAACATTTTGAATAGTTTAAACTCCACAAAAATTATGCTGGGTTGAAGGTTACTTACAAAATGTACTTAGAAAATACTCAATGTCTATTTGAGTCCTCCTTGCATTGCATCATCAAAAAACACAATTTCACTGAACAATGTAAAATATATATTTGCGAAAATAATAGCCAATTAAAATATCAATTCTACTTGGTTAATGTGATTTTTAAAAAAAAAGAAAACTATGTACAATTATTATTACAAATTATTAAGAAAATTATTCAAAACAAAAGATTAGAAATATTACTATCACATATCGCATCGATATTACTGAAATACAGCCTCCAAAGTTCTGTTTTTTGGCTTCCTCCTCCCGGTGACCTGTACTTCCCAGAACAACATACATGTCCAGATTTGCGTTTCCTTTGCGTCTTCGTTTGGCTACTACAGGTGTTAAAGATGCGCTGGCACTTGCAGCCAAGGCCTTGTCCCACACCTTAAACTCTGCGTCACAACGGAGTTTTCGAACACAGGCTGGAGGGTGTGTGATAACTGGGCTATAAATAAGAAACTGGGTTTGCTCATCTCGCGCAGCAGGCCCGCTGCCTCCATCAGCATCATAGTCCACAACAGCTGTCCCGCTGACATGGCATGCACAACAACCGAGTGTAGCTGGAGGTTCAGACAGTGAACGTAAGGGATCTCACGGCCCAGTTTTTCTTGCAGCAGTTTTTGGACACCACCATGCTTCCCAGACATCAGCGCAGCTCCATCATAAACCTGGCTTAATATTTTTGATGTGTCCAGTCCAGCTGCTTTTAGCTCAGCCAAAACAGTGTCTGTTTATGTCTGTGCATCTCCTTTGCTGGCTGTTGCCATGGTGAGCCGGCGCTCCGTGACGTCATAGGATTCATTCACAAAGCGAAGTACAATAGATATTGCACCTTGTGAACATTGTTCTTAAAGGTGCTATACAAATAAAGTTATTATTATTATTATAATTATATATTTTCACAACCGGTGGGGTCGCGTGTTCCATCAACTTTCAGCGTGAAATAGGAGTCCCCTACCTCCTCGACAATAGCCTCTGTCATAACAGTGCTGAGAGTGCTTATTATATCATTTACCATGTCATGACAGGTGTATGTTGCCTTGCGGGGGATTGTTCTAACAGCCTCTGCCAGGGTCAGGGTCCTTTTTGATCGTGTAATCCAATAAGGAGAGGAAAAGTCCACTGATAAGAAACGGCGACAATGCGCAGTTTATCTTCTTGGGTTGGACCAGCCCCGGACAGAAGATAGACTTAAACCTAACCGAGTGTCATTGGCCAGTTACCTCTGACGTGAACATTCCAACCACTGTCCACGTGATCTTACAAAATTTGGTATGAAAGATGAATGAGTGTTGTTTCTTCAGGCACGTATCTATTCAACAGACAGATTAGAGAGGACCTTGAGGGTGCATTTGGTTCCTGCTTATCAAGCTGAGTGTCCCGCTGTTCTGATTAAAATGTAACAACCAGTAAGTCATGAGCTCAGTGGAAAATAAACATCTTAGTTCAGCAAGCGCACCTTTAAAGTGGACAAAGCAAAAGCCAATAATAACACTAGGAAGGTGAGGACTAGAACAAAAACTAAATGACATGAAATGTTAAAGTGGAGCAAAGAACAAAACTAAGAATTAAACTATGAACTAACAGTGAAAAAATAAATAAAGCTCCAACACGACTACGTGTACAATGAGGAGCTAAACAACTAACAGCCCTGACAAACTGAATGGCCCTCTCCACCTCCATTGTGCGCGACAGCTGGAGCTTCTCAGTCAGCACATTTCGGACTTTGTCATCTGCGTCGGATCAGGTTGTTCCTCCGACTCTGCCCCTCCAGGTACTCCATTTTGTCTGTGATAGCGAACAAACTATCACAAAGTTTGTAGACATCAGTCTGCAGTGTATTGCTGTGCTCTGTAAGTTTGGCATTCTCAGCCTTCAGCGTATCCACCTCGCTTTGCGTAAAATGTAGGCTTGTTTTGAGCTATTGAATGTCCTTTGTTATAGTTTCCATTAGGATTATATGAATACTATAGAAAAGGTTTCATGTCAACCTTTGCAAAACATTTTAGACAGCCACTTAATACAGTTCAAATTTAGCTTTTTAACTGTTCACTGTCGTTGATACATTGATGCTGATGCTGAGGCTGTTCTTCGGTAGCAGACGATGACAACACTTCAGATCCTCAAACTGCTGGACACTCTTCCTTCACTGCTCACGGAGTCTGATGTGGATGAGTATGTGATGATTCAAATTCCCTAATTGTGTGAAAGACCTCCCACACTGGTCATAAAGGTAAGGCTTTTCTCAAGTGTGGATGTGCATGTGTTGATTCAAATTCCATAACTTCTTGAAAGACTTACCACACTTGTCACAACAATGCAGATTTTTGAAAGCTTGGGTAGGTTGATCCAGCTCTCCTTGCAGGATTCTTGCAGGTCTGGTCATATCATGCAAAAAACACATGGACAGACAAAGTGGTGGTCACAGCAGTGCAAGAGGATAATAAATGGCAAACGCCAATGAATTACACAGGAAGAGGTATAAGTGTAACGGTACACAAACGACATTTGTATCCGAATGAAATTACCGTAATGACACTATATTACAGCCAATATAGTGTCTTTACCGCCATTTCATTTGTTCCCCCCACAAATCCGTTGGATTTTTTCCGTGACATAATTACACTATTCCAAAGTGTGCTTGTCAAAACATGTCGCCGATGACGCACTAGAACTGAAAGGGGTTAAACTACCAATTGTTTCAGCTCTGGTTAGAGCTGCCATCTCATAAAACAGTTGACTTATCGGTAAATAAGTTTAATAATTAGTAGTAATATTGCAGAAGAACACACAATTCAGATCAGATCTGTTTTTGTGGTACTTCCAATAGAGATAAATTCTAACATGGAAAGACATTTGGACCCAAATCTAGAGGTGAAAGCTTTTAGTTTGCATCAATACATTAACATAATTTTGCATAAATGCACGTTTATATGACTTTAAATGTACTTTATATGACATCTCAAATACAACAGGTAGCAGTACAACAGCCTGCTGATAAACTGCTGTAGCTCCACACTTATTAAACACAAAGCTGGACCTTAAACGACATAAAATAATCAGCAGATATAATAAGTACAACAGACAGCTGAATGATGCTAGATGCTGTTAAGCTAGCAGCAGTTAGCAAACATTAAGTCATATAACCTGAGCGGCTCCATTTTCCTCTTGTTGGGAACATTTGGGTGAATCCAGTCCATAAATTAATCACAAACAAAGCTCTTCCAGCTCTGTAGTCCTTTAAATTTCTCTCCCTTTGAGTACTGATGAAGCTTTTCAGTGTTTTCAGTCCAAATTGTTGCTGTTTGTTTGTCTGTTAGCATGTTAGCTAAAACCTCTGCAGGCCCCGCCCCCCTGTCCAGGCAAAATAAACGGCCGCCATCTTTAATTTACTGTTTTCTTCATTAAACTCCTTCAAATGTCATCAAAATGGAACCAAACTGTTAAAATACAGAAAATCAAATATTGAATCTTTTCTATAATAATATAATAACAGAATTGTGTTCAGTCTGTGCTGATAGTCAGTCAAATTCATGTTAAAATGTGATAAAACTGTCATTATAACCTGAACAGGTGCAGCTTGTTGCAGCAGGTATTCTCAGTCTGACGCTGTTTGGCCTCCAGGTGGCGCTGCTGCAGCATAAAAGATTTTAAATTCACATTACAAGATTTGTATGTAAATCTTGTAATGTGAAAAAAAGAATGTATTAAAAATAAAGCTACACAGTGAACTTTATTCCATTTCTTAGAAAAAAGCAGGACTAATGAGCGTACTAAAAATCAAAGTACACTCATTTGATATATATCAGTATAACAGTTTTATGTAAATAACAATTAAGTTTATTAATATATTAAAAATATATATATTTCCATTACATGAAGTTGTTTCTGTCTGCAGGCTGAATCTGAATCACAGCAGCTGGTTAGTTTCAAAGCTCCATTTGTCCACTAGAGAGCAGCGTCAGCACATGGCTGCACAGCAGGAGACTGTAAATCCTTTCATTCATATAAACTGAGCCAGCCTTCCATGGAGTATTAAACATTTATAAAATGTGTTTTGAAAGTAGAGTTTTGCAGCTGTATCCTTGCAATATGTCATTTCAAATGCAAGTGTTCAGAATTTTAACAAGAATTTTGGCTCCATCAAAAGCCCTGAAACATAACTGTTAGCAGCAAGAGACACTGAACTCTACATAAAAGTAGCAAAACTGCTAACGAACCGTAAGATATTCATATTAAACTGTATGTAAGTATCAGCAAGTTATCAGCAAAATGCACTCAAAGTATCAACAGTTAAAGTATTAAATGCAGAAAAGTATATATACCGTAGCATATTGTGACAAAAAACAATAGATGAAATAGAGTCTTTTTTATTGATAACTTGACTGTGGGGGTTGTTTGTACTGTTTTATTGCATTTTTTTGTTATCTGTAAAGCACCTTTGTGTTGCCAATCTGACTGACTGACTAATTGATTGATTGATGTGTGTTTGTTGTTTAGCCAATTTCTCATTCTTAGATCATGTTGGTGTGTTAATGGAAAGATAAAGGCTTGTATTTCTGGGGGAATGTGAAATGTTAACCTCAGGACCTTAAAGTCAAAAATGTCCTCATTGAAATGCTTTTTCTTTTTTTCTTTTTTTGCCATAACATCATGAAGTCATTCATTCTATGTTATTAGTCTTCTATTGGCTTCACATCATCATCGTCATTTTCCACCAGATTGTGTCATTTTTTTTTCATATATGGCCCATGGAGCCAAATATGAAATTTACAACTGAAGTTCCAGAAAATGCGGCGTGTTCCTCTGAAATCACGGAACTTCACAGCTGGGAAGAACTTCTCCTCTGCAAACCCTTGCATGAGGCAGAGTTCGGGGTCTTTCCCAACTCTCGTTACTATGAGTCGGGCCCTGCCAAAGGTGTGTGGCACTGGGAAGCTTTCTTTTGTTGCTAAATCCTTACAGAAACTCTCAACAGCACCAACAAGTCGTCCTGGTGGAGAGTCTGACTTCAAGCCATGTATGTTCAGCTCTCTGTTGCGCCTATGCAGGTCCCCTAGCAGCACTTTAATCAATTCAGCACCTCGAGGACCTGACACACTGGAAAGACACGCTGAATTCTCAATTTTTGCAATGAATCTCGCGTCCAGTGCTGGGAGTTAGGAGGAAGAACAATTTCTGACGTGGCCCGATTATGGGGTGACAAGCCAGAAATGCCAGATGAGATCAAATTAAATAAAGTAATGCATAATAGACGAGATAAATAACTCAATTAAATAAAATAAATAAACTAAAATAAACTAAATAAAAGCCATCAAATCAATCAAAGGCCTTTAGAAAGCGTTCAAACAGGTTGTTATTATTCTGTATTTGTTGTTGAGTAAAAACCCTCAGGACATCCAGAGTGCTGCTGTTTGCCTGCAGGACTTTAAGAGGCAGATTACAGCCTCTGGATGAGTCAGACAGACAGATGTGTCATCAGGTGAACCAGTCTGTGGCCTCGATCTCTTATTGTCTCCGCACATCGCCGGCTTTCTGTCTGCGTCCTCGTTTTTTCTGCTCAGCCGCTGCCCTCCTTTCTTTCATTCCCGACGTCTGACATCCCGGTTTTTGTTTTGACGGCGGCCGCCTTTTGTTTTTGAGCAGTGGATGGCATGATTTCCAGCCTGGGACTGTCCCTGATGCTGCACCTAAAGCACCTACTACATTATAGAGCATGGAGTCAAAGAGCTGCTGGACGTTCACAAACATGTTTAAAGCAAAGGAAACAGTCAAATGAAGCCCTGCTGCCATAGAAAGCTCATTTCAGTTTTCATTTCAGTGAATTCACGCTGCTCTTTTTCAAAAATGAATTAAAAAATACCATCAGTGGGAGTGTGACAGAACAGAGGATGGATCCGCTGTGTGTCTGGATGAGGATCAAAGTGTCTGTGACAAGAGCAGGAAAAAAGAATACAGCTGCTGGGCCTCATTTGTAACAGAAGCCTTGATGCAAAAACCAAACAGTTTGTTTTACTGACTGCACCAGTCGTCTTCTTCTGCTGCACAATGTGGGACATGACAGCACAAATCACAATTACATAATGGATCTAGGTCAAACTAAATGATATGAAAAATAAATCGGAGCCAAAATTAGGACTGTGAGCGGAAACTTTATGAATAAACAGGTTTTTTTATCCAGCTCTTTGTGGACTTTTAAGGCTCTTGCACGAATACTGCTAATATCAGCAGGCTCAGTGAAACAAATGTTGTTTTATCCACGTTTAATCTGAGGATTTAAAAAATAAAATGTCAAAATGGGGATTAGATGACGCCACAGGTTGTGTTCTCTGCCCTCCTGTCTGCTGCTGTAAAGTGACGTTGTGCATGTAATGTATGTTTATGTGTGTGTGTAGTTGCAGGGCTGGAGGAGGAGGTCATCAGTGGACGACAGCAGCTCTTTTCACGGCCGTCGGTGGATCCGGATCAGCTGTGAAGCTGCTGATGAAGAGCTGCAGAGAAAATGAGGACAGAGTCTGCTGGACTTACTCATGTTGTGAGGACACGGAGCTGTTTACGCACTGTTGTGACACGACTCACTTTTAGGGACAGAAAAAGGATATTTCCAGGAAAGATCAATCATAGTCTCACACCTGTCCTTATCTAAAGTAATTTAAGTGATTTAATGAATCCATGCAAAGTTTTACCTTCATACTAGGAATATCTAATATATATAACTTCATCATCAGATAGACACATGACATGTTAGGATGAAAAACACATTTGAGTTCTGGTAAAAATTGAAACCAGATCAGGTTTACATCCATCCAGGAGTCACAGTCTAAAGAATAAACCAAGTTTGTAATTTTTTTCTAAAACCAACTGTCTCTTTCTGTTAGTTTGGTGGCCATTTAAAATGTGACTTTATTAGAAAATGATCTTTTTCATTATCAGAATGAATCACGTCTATTAGATGATCCTGGTATTAAATGTGTGTAAAATGATCCTTTCATTGTCTATACCACACAAAAACACGCAAAACACACTAAATGCAAAAAAAAAAAACACTGAAAAATTGAAACACAAATAACACACAAAACACACTAAAACACACTAAACATACTACACACACTAAAACACAAAGTGCACTAAAACACACAAAAACATACTGAAATACACAAAAACACACAAACAGTAAAACACATTAAAACACAAGTTTTGACAATAGTTTGCACAAATGTCTAAAAGAGTGTGTGTGTGTGTGTG
>OMNN01070983.1:0-12677 GCA_900302755.1 Chromis chromis
GCGTGCATGCATGCGCGTGTGTGTGTGATTAGAGACGACGTCCCACTCCTGCAGATCATCTTAACACAGCTCCAATTACACAGGAGTTGATTAGATGTTCCCTGAAGAAAAGGCCAGGAGGAATACAGAGGACCCAGACAGACAAATGGGCCGCACAAAAAATAAAAAAAGTGCCTCTGATTATTATGAGATAGCTTTACTGAATGAAAGGTTTCTTTTTGAATCCTCAGACAGGCAGGTGCAAGCCAAAACACATTATCAGTGATAATAAAAGTACAAATTTGCTAATGTCTGACCTTCCCTCAGAACACTCAACAACACAGTCTACAGTCTTGCTAGTGGCACTTTGAAGCAATTCTTAGGCAGAGTGGTTTGAGCTAAATGTTAACATGCTTACAGTAACAGTGCTAACATGCTAATGATTGAGAAAGAGTTAGAGAGTAATTAAAGTCTGTAGGGTTCATCCTATGGGTGTCATGAATGTCTGTATGAAATCAAAATTCATGCAATATTTGTTGAGATATTTCAGTCTGGACTTAAATTGTAAACCAACTCACCACGATTAGTTGGCATGACTCGACACTGAAAATCCATCATCATCAATATTTTAAACCACACATGGTTTTAATTTTTTTCCATGAGATGCTTCAATTCATTGAAAACAAATGTTTACCTTCTGCATCACTGCCGTGTCATATTTTTGACTCCAGTTATTGGTCACCTGCACTCAGCACTACAGTTTTAGACAATGCCAGCTGCAACTTAGTCCAGTATAAAAGTTTCTAAAGACCCAAGGCTTCAAAACTATGGGAATACTTCCAGTTATGACAATACAAAATTTGTTTTGTAAGACTGCAAAACCACCAAAAGTGTTGTCTGTTCATTAGTAGGAAGAGCTTTTTAAAATCTTTTGTCCTGGTACACTCTAAAAAATAATGTTTGGACTCAACAAAAAACTGTCTGCATCAATCTTTTTGACTTTTCTGACTTCTAATGAAATTGTGTTCAACCAACGATCTACAATACGTTAGGGGAGCCAGTTAGCTTTAACTCTGCAATCAAAAGTCTAACTAACCAAATGATTGGAAGCATAAACACAAGTTTTAGATGATTAGGTAATGTTTTTCCTGGCGTTTATCTGTCTGTCTGTCTGTCTGTCTGTCTGTCTGTCTGTTAGCAAGATAACTCAAAAAGTTATGAACGGATTGTCATGAAATTTTCAGGAAATGTTGATAATGTGACATGGAACAGATGATTACATTTTGCTTAAAATCAGCTAAATTCAAGTTAAAAACACACATAACATTAATTTGAGCCAATTACCAACAATATTATGCCAACTCAACCCATTAAAAACAATATTTGCAACTTTAAAGGTTTATCTAAATCATTAAATAAGATCTTTTTTCTTGCAACTATGTATTTTATTAAGTTATGGGAATAGGTCCCTTGAATTACTTTTTAGGGTGAAGCTGCTAAATACACTCATAAAGTCATAAAGTCATCAGTCTACTACCTTAGAATTTGTTTTAAATAGGTATCTGGGAAAATGTTTAGCATAGAATCTGGCCTCACTGCACCTTAACAATGCCAGTGTGTGTATGTTTGGGTAAATTAGGTTTATTGAGACATACTTGCAAAAACCATTTGTTTAGATTATTCAACTAATCAGTAATATAGTCAATAGATTAATCAACAGAAAAGCAGTAATTAATGGCAGACCTAATGGCTGAAGAAAATAGCTAAGGATCACTCATATTTCTTTTAAAGAAAACCACCATGACACTGCATTAACACACACCCTCTCATCCATACAAACACTGATACTACAGGTCAGATTCTCAGAATGAATAAGCAAGACGGGCTGCCTAGAAAAGCCGTTTTCAACACCCATGCAGAGGGAAACCCATCACAGAGGTGTTAGAGTTCTCGGACTATCTAAAAACAGAAGCCTCAAGACACCATGATTCAAAAGCAACAAAAAGGCATTTTGTGTTCAGTGAGGGGTGCTACTCTCAGCTTTTATCAACTGAAAATTCTCTCACTTCAGTACATTTAATTGCTCTCTCTGCCTGCTGTACACATGTAAACCACAGCTGAATGCAGCGAGTTCACACCCAGCCACTGGAGGTTTCTGAGCAACACTCTGGGAAATGTAGAAAAACAATAACTGAAGAAGAGGCAGACAAGGCTGAGAAAAAGTGGATACATCAGTCACAGAAATATAGAAATTACAACATGAAGAAAAATATATGAAGAAATAGGAATCCTGTAATTTTGATATTGTTACGTATCAGAAGGACTAAATAGCACAATGGCTTTGTTAACTGCATGACAGTGTATTGGACTGCTTTATACCCAGTGTGAAGCTGATGTATAAAGAAAATAAGAGGTAAACGGCTTCTCCTGAGATGTCCAGTGGAGAAAGCAGTCCAGGGTGACTGTGGGGAAAAGGTTGCATGTCTTGGTAGTGTCACCGCTCTGCTGGTGCCCTGCCTCGAAGACTCACTGACAATAAACCAGGCTGACAGCCCCATATACTGCCGCCTCTCCTTCACACTCCTCCTACCTCAGTTACTTTCAAAAGTGCCCGGTCTTAGGTAAAAAAAAAACAACCAATGTCATTGGTTCAAAGGGACTGAAGCAATGTCTTGTTTAAAGACACTTTTTGCCTGGAGTTTTGCCTCATGCTTTCAGTCTGGTCTCTTCATGAAAAGAGTTGACAGAAAGTGCATCTGAATATCAAAACAGATGAGGCAAAATGGAAGTGAGCATCTGAGGAAACGACTATTAGAGTTAATCACGGAGAAAAAAGATCAACCACAAATAGGTGCTTTGCTTTTACCTCAACTGTTTGGATTATTTAAACTCCTCTATAAAGCTTGTTCCAGTATTGATCCGTATACATTACAGTAGTGCTACAAAGGGGGGCAGCTGTGACACAGTTTAGTATTAATTAAGTGATTGATTTTAGTAGGTTTCGCTTCCAAATCCCACAACACCCAGATAAAATCAATCATCAATGAACAAAATAATTAAGCAACTCAGCCTAAAGGTGCAATTTCTACCATTCATGAATAAGTACAACATTGCATTATATTAAATTACTCCTAAAATTACAGTGTTCAATATTTTATCCACTCCGCATCACTATCATACCAACGTTTCCATAAAACTGCAGGTCTTCTACCCACGCAGAAACACAGAATCCCTCCCTGTGGGGTCGTCAGGGGGGTGGATGTGAAGAGCAGACTGGTGAAACACAATCCAGGAGGATAGAGTGGTCGGAGGTGATAAAGCAGCTGAAGCGATGACGCTCGGGAGGACAGTCAGAGGCCGGTGATCAGGGTGCCACCATGGCTCTTCCATGCCACCACACCAGCTTCCTCACCAACCAATTACAGTAATTAGAGGATCGTTTCCAGTTGCTGAAAGATTAAACGCTCAATTTCCTGGCTGCTAAGATCGCTCTTACTTGACGTGTTTCATTATCTGCACGGAAAGTGGAACTGTCATGCAACAGTTTGCCAAAGCTATGAGACCTACAAACCATCCAATAACACATTTAGTATGTCTATATGAAAATGTATATGTGAGTCAGTCCATATTAAGTGACAGGTTTGCTCAAGTGTTTCTGCACTATTTCTCAGAGATCAACTTTACAAACAAACTGTGTGTCCATGTTAAACTGAGAAAATCTGGGTTTGTGTTAAGGCTATTGTTATCCAAAGAATAGTCTGACTCACATCCTGATGTAGGATGCAGGTATAAGCCGGTTATTGGTCGCTCATTTTACCCAGCTTTGTCCTTTTCTTCCACTAACTGTGTGTTACAGTTTTCTTGACTTCAGAAAAGAACAACAACAACCTCCAACCAGCAACCTACCACACTGAAATTTCAAGTTTTGACGAAGATTTGGACCGTGCAATAAGGCAGCCCTGCTAACTTGTAAATGTTACACCAAAACAATTCCACCCCGTCATTATTTTAAGGAAACCTTGAAGATGCATCCTTCAATTAGCTTTGCCCACAAGGACTGTGACTGGTTTAAAGAAATACAAACAAGCAAGTGTTTTTTTCCACAATAGCAGAATGATAATGAGGTGTAGCCCTACCATTCTGTACTACAGAATGGGCTGACAAAGCAAGACTAGCCAAAGAAAATCTTGGTCGACTAAAATCGTATTTATTCTTAAACCAATTGATTGGTTGCAAGGTAAATAAAAATCTGCATGTTATCTCTAGATTAAAAGTGTACTTTGTGCGCTCTACCTGCTAGCCTTATGAATTAGATATAAATACACATATAAAACTATCTACAGCATATTAGATCATGTTAACCTTGATATTTTATACTGAAATGTTGACAACACAGAGTCGACCATCATGCACTTGCCCATCTTCATATGATTTCCAAAAATAGAATATCAGTTTGTGATACCAGAACAACAACTATTGAGGAATATAACACTTACCGGTTTACAACTTTTTGGCAATCTTTTTTTTTTTAATGCAGCCACCCCTACAACTTCTGTCATTTAGTTTGGACTTGACTCCCAGTACATGCTGTATACATTGAATAAATTGACCATCTTCTTTAGATGGGCAAGTTCAAAGTTGTGAGAATGTGGGGGTGCTCACATGTAGTCTGTTCCTCCTGCAACCAAAAATAATGTACTAACCCTGGAACACTATTGATGGACTTTTTTAATGACAGCAACAGCGGCGATTGTCCAACCAATCAGAATTTGGTCAGGTGAGAGCATATTGACCAATCAGTTAACCATTTAAACCAGAATAATACAAGCCTGTTTTCAGTTTCTTGAACTTTTTAACTTTCCCTTCCAATAATAACTATGACTGTTTAGTCATTTAGTGACAGCTTTCTTCTGAGTATTATAAACACAGTTTAATGCACATTTGTGTGGCTTCAACATATTAGCTTTAGGCTGAATCACTAGAACAGAAAACAGGTCTGATTCCTTACATGAACCAAGTCGACGTAATTTTGTGAACCAAAATGACGCACACTTCTTGCCACAGCAAGCTCTACCTGTCACGCATTAATGGCCAGGGCACCCAGGTTACTGTACAGTGCTATTGGCACAGCCACTTGAGCTCTTGTGTGTGGCGAACGAGCCAAAAATAAAATAAAATGAGAGCATGAAGCATCACCACTTGGGATCTTCCTGTCCTCTACCGTTGCTGCCTTGTAAAGCTCTGATGCAACCCAGTGAATAATCCTGCAGCAGTAGGACACTTGTGCCTCGGTCAGAATGTGCTGCAGCCTAGTAGCACCCTGACACAAAATGAATTTCACAAACTGAAGGAGAGGGAGTCATTTATAGGAGCTGAGGTCTGGGCAAAAGGCTGCCTTTGGGTCAGGATTACTTTCAGTGATGATGAAGCCTCATCAGTGATTTTGACACATTACATGAGCTGGGATAGATCTATTGTGATTCTGAAACTCATTATTCATTCACCTGCTATATCCATCTTTATCCATTGTAATGCCCTTAAATAAATACTGATATGCCAAAGAGACACATATAACAAAAAAAGTCACAAGACATTAACAGTGAAAAGAGATGCATAATGTATTACTTTTATAAAAATGACCGTAGAGATCAATGTGACACTTCAAGTACAAAAACAATGCATGACTTTAGAACTGACCTCATCTCAGTCATTGGTACAAACAGCTGTGACTGAATTATAGTTAAGTATCAGCTTGAAAAAAATGACAGAGTTTAGAAGAGATAAGGTAGAGTTACAGGTGAGACAAAACCTCAGGGGGTGTCCTCTGTTCCTAACCTTACTGACGAGCGTATTGTCGGGTTAATAAGAGCCTCTCCCCATCAGTGTAATAGAGACGAGTGGTGACTGCCAGTTTGCACCTCTTCTTTCATGTTGCTGTGGGTCTAAACCTGATGGTGACATGAGGGCTCACTCAGGAGGCTCGGTGCTGTAATGAGAGCGCCCCATCCCCAGTGTCTCCTGAGTTGGATAATGTTATGAGTGCACAGCTTTACGCTTTAATGCAAGAAGATTAGATGCACTAAGGCTAAATGTTACATAAGTTTGGGTCTTCCATGTCTATAGTCTCCACTGTGATGAAAGGATCTTGCATTAAGCACGACAACAAGTCTTCCCCAACAATGTTTAAAAATGTACAATACCTTCAAGCCTGTAAAGACACCTTTTTGAAGGCCTAATTTGAAGTCTTTACCCTGGTTATCTGTTCTACATGATGAACATCCTCAGATGTTCATCATGTTCACCTGGTGGGTCGCTGGTTCGAGTCCCTGGACTGGCAAGAAATTGAGGTCGGAAAGTGGATGAGGATTAAGCGGCGTAAAGATAATGGATGGATGTTTACATTATTACTGTTAAAAACTTTTTTTCACACTGCAGAGGATGTGAAAGGAACTAAAATTATTGAATTTCATGGTTTTGGTATTTACACATATTTTTGAACATTACTTTTTTATTATTTTATTCAATAAACATTTCAGTGGTTTAATATAATCTATTCATTTGTTTGTTTCATAATTTCATTTTCTTCATTATTTTTATGGATTTTTGTCTTGTTCAGTTTTGTTGTTTTGGTGTGCATTAGTCCATAAATCTTATGCTGCTTGTAAAGCACTTTCAATGGCATTTGGTTTGTTTGAAAAGTGTTATATAAATAAAATTTCATTGATTGATTGATAAAAGAATGTAAATGGTTTATTGTTTTTTTGTTTTTTTTTTACAGATATTTTATTGGCAACTAAAGTATGATTAACTATATCTTTAAAGTGCCTATTAACCGGCTTAATCCAAGAGATGTAATGTTGCAAGTCAGGAAAACATTGCAAAACCATGAATTTAAAAAATGGTCATGAAAAGAAACGTGCAAAAAACACTGAAAGTGTGTGGTACTTCATCTGTGGATGCCACTGGACAAAATATTAAAATTATCAGGTACTATTCTGATTTCTCTGGTATGGTGTGTATGTATTTTAAGATGACTGATTGATATGAATCCATACGTTTCACGAGTTTGTAACCTCTCTCCCAACATTATGTGATTCCCACAACTAAAATGAGGGCTGACTTTAATAATTTCACACACCCTCAGTCTATTTCTCACTTCTCATCTACACGCCCACAGTGAGAGCTGTTAAAGAGAGACAGCGACTCAAAAAGCTTAATCTCACACAGAGCCAAAGTGAATCCCTCTGTCTTATCTTGGGTCAGTGACACCCAAACACACACACGCATACACACACACAAAATACACACACTTTTCTATCAGATATTCACTCGCAGTTGACAGAAGGTTTTGGTGAACTTCACTCATGTAAACAGTAGCGGTCCCCCCCATAAAAATTGCTGAACATCATCCCGTTCCCCAGCCATCCCTTTAAATCCGGGTCTCTCGCGGGAACAATGGGAGAAATGTTTGGCCTTTGGAGCCGGTGAGCGGGGCCATTGAGCGCCTTGCTGCGGGATCGGATGCAGTGAATTAGTCTAAAGCCTCAGCGGAGAATAAAGCTGACGCAACGACACTGCTGTGGCCGAGCTAACAGCTCCTGCTATGCAACACTGGGCCCAACCTGAAAAGCTCCAGGGTTGAGAAGGACTGAATCTACCACGCCCAGCGGTATATTTTTATAAAGACATGCAGATGTGGATGTAAAAAAAAAGGCTGAGTTCGTGCTCGAAAGATCAGGGATGTAAAAGCCATCTTCAACTAATGGTTGTGCAGAATTTTCCAAAGGTTTTACTGACAATCAAGACCTACATCTCACACTAATTATTTGCTAAAACATACGATATTGATAGCATATTTTAGTCCATTAACTGCAGATTTAAATATCATAACTTTCTAGATTATTGTGTGACTTTTCACACAGCCAGTGTTTCACAAGTGCAATGTCTTTGCAGAGCCTTTAAAGTTGCTGGCACTTGTGTAGGTAACAGCTAACAAGACATTATCAATAATTTAGTTTGTGTTTGTGAAGGTTAACTTGTGTTTCACTGTGCCGCAGGAGAGAGCAGGTACCATTTTGAAAATTCTTGTGGTTGGTGCATTTAAAAACATCCTGACATTTAAGACTTTTGAGACTGCTACTGAACAGGACTGCTTTTATAAACCATGATGTCAGACTGACTGCAGCCCAAGTCTGAAACTCTTGGTGTCCTTGAATTTTTGTGAGCAAACAAACAGGTGCAGTTTTCAAAGTCCCTAGCTTGCAGCTACACCCACAACACAGCAAAAAATAGTAGCTTTAACAATAAAATCCCAGTAATGGATGGAAATAGATTCCATGCAAGTTGCATGTCTCTTCAAGTTTGATTTTCATATTATACTAACATGAATGCAGACCAGTAGCTGCTTAAAAGGAAGTGCCATTTCTAGATATTCATTTTAAAAATGTAAAACTACAGATATGGTCCTTTAAATGCATACAACACATGGTCCTGGCATGTCCTCTTTACTCCAGCTCTCATGTGTAAAGCAAAGCTTCCTAGCACAGTCTTATGAATGGCATCTTGTTGCATTCTCCAAAAAGGCTCCAAGCTATAGGGGCAAGTGGCATCTTACCATATGCCTGCACAAAACCACCATATGCCCCACTGGTTGATTCATTTTTCCAAGGCCACGGGCATATTTTTCTGCATCTCAACATAGCGGTCATACCACAACACACTTATAAATATTTGTCCAACCCCCTTTACTGCCTAGCATTAAAGTTAACCAATGATATCTCCCAAAAGCTCGTTGCCACTTAATTCTGCTGCTTCTTGTGTCTATTCTAGTGACATTACAGATGAGTGAGTGTAGGTGTGAAAGTGACTGTGCCGCCCTGAGTGTGTGAAAGAGCATACGGAGAGTAAAGATAGGTCTTTATGAGTGTGTATGTTGGTGGGACAGGGAAAGAGGGAGAGAGTAAAGCAGACAGTGTGAGTGAGAAAGCAGAGAGAAGGTAATAGAGAGTGATGCCTGGAGATAACAGGGTCTATGATGCCACTGAGAAAAAGGGTCAGCTGCTGGTAAATTTAGGGTAAAATTAGGGCTATGCTGGGCTCGGCTGTGTGGAATCGACAGATGGAGGATGGGCTCCCAGGGAGCTAGACCTGCTACAAATAGCTGTGTGCGCACACATTCTCCGGTGTGCTCGTACATGCGATCATGAAAGGAGCTCAGAACAAGGAGACAAGCTCTAACACAGATGTACACCCTCCCACACAGACAAATCTGAAAACAAGTACAAGGAGTATTCTACATTTGAAGCTTTCAGACAACACACACAGGCTATAATTAACCTTTGGCTTATGCAATGGACGGAGACACGTACTATAAGAGACCAGAATAAAGATGTCAGGTTCATTCTCTCCTATCTCTTTGTACATGACAGCATTTGATCCGGGTTTATGCCTGGTTTTGTCTAAAATCACACAAGCACAATTCTGCGACCAGTCCCCTTCTTGGCTCTAACTCTGAGGCATCTACAGGAGCGACCACACTGCAGCTCCACCATCAAGGTTAGAGGAACAGAGAAATGAGGGGAACACATACAGTAGCTTTGATGAAGCCACAATGTACCTGCTGACTCTGAACTGCTCTTGTTGTCCTCATTCTGCCATATAAGTGAGCTAATTTGCAAGAAATGCAAGGGATTTTAAAACTTTGAATAATATAAACCATTTTAATAAGGACCGATTGTCCTGGTTCTATGACCATTCACCTATTTTATTTGTACTAAAGATGGATGCTCTTTGATCATAATGATAATGCACTAGCTTTTTACTGGATCAGTGACAATTAGTCCATAGCAGCTGTGCGTGTGAAAAAATAAATGAGACAGGTGATTTTTGTGTTGCTTTTTTTTTTTAAAGGTGTGAAACCACCTGTAAAGTTTTAACTACAAAAACAGAGGAGGTCTCAAGAGTGTCTGAAGACACGATCAGTAGAGCAGAGAGGCTGAATTTGTGTCATGAGTGATAACATTTGTCGTGTTGAACTTGCCAAGACACAGTGTCACATGGGAAAGAGGAGGCACAACTGGAACATTAGGTGAGCGGCTATCTCTCATCCAAACATTACCTCATTTAGTAGTAACTCTGCACTGGAGCTCGCTGAGGCTTCAGTAAGTGTTTTGTATGACTAAATTAGGAGCACTCGAATGGCTTAAATCCTAATATAAACGGATAGGAAAACAATGTTGCTATGGCACCACAAAGACATGATGGTCCTTAGATTATGTTCAAACAAAACTGCATCATGTAACTCCATTAGCAATAGCTTAATTTTACAAATCAACAAGAGACTCCCAGCTGCATTAAAGTCCTGTTGTTTTCTGTGTAATGGCAAAGTCTGGCACTTAACTATTCATGATTCTTTATTACCTCTAATTGCTTATGTTGGTAAAGGGCAGGGGTGAAAGAAACATTCAGATTAGTTGATTTTAGATATGTTTGAAATATTTTAATTGACATCTACAACTCCACTCTCACTGAAAAATCCAGAATATATGACTGTGCAAATATTTTCTATTTCAAAAGTTAACTAGTGGATACGAGATGCCACTGGAACACCATTCTTAATGTATGCCAGCTTCGAGTTTTTACATTTCACAAATTTCCAACTGGACCTGTTTCCACTGAATCCCGCTCGCCTTAACTCATATTTTAGTTGAGCATAGAGAAATTGGCATTTTCAGGAGTAACATGGACCAAAACAGTCAGTCAGACGGGGGCTCTAAGTAAAGTAGCAACGCCCCAATGTAACAATACTCTATTATAATTTAAAGTTATGTATTCAGTATTGGCAGCAAAGTAAATGTATGTAGATAATAAAGTCAAAATGTCAATTTCAGTGCATTATATTGTTATAAACGTTACTGTTTTTAAAAAAAATAAATTCGAAGGAACATTACAATGTTGTCACTGGTTGGATGGAGCCATTTTATTCTAAGATAATCACACAATTTCCAACCTTAATTAACAAATTTACTAGTATTTACTGCTGTGAGATGAAGTAAAAAGTCCAATATCTCCATCTGACATGTGGTGACGGAAAAGTCATAAGTCTCTTAACAGCGAAATAGTACCTCAAAAATGCTTGAGTTAATATACTTGCACCGATGCTAAAGGAGTTGAGAGCATTACTGCAGGGGTGGTCTGTCGTTTGGGCAGAGGCAGAGGTCAGGGTCAGCAGAGGGAGGGGTGGCTGCCAGGACACTGGATCCTGAGCCGATTAATTTCTCACCCCCAGGGTATCAGTGGAAAGGCAGACAGGAGCTTTTCTCAGCGTGCTGTCAAGGTGAGGACACAGTGAACCATAGACACGCAACAGCCACCCCCAGCATCTCGCTGCGCAGCGCATTAGATAATGAAACCCTTGTGAAAGGTGAGGATACAAGTTTCAGGCAAGGTAAAAAGTACATGAAGCATGGCAGTCTGTATGAAAATATTGTTCCACCAGACATTTATCAGGCCATTTAACGACTTCGAATGATTGTGGCATCAGAGGGTTAGGACGATGTCTTATACTATTTTCAGGAGCAGTCAAAATGAGTGTTAGAAGACTAGTCATTACAGCGTGAAAGATTTCTCACTGAACAACAAAACTCTTCTGTATACAATGCCAAAATATTCATGACAGTGCCAAGGTTGCTGCCACACACACACCTTTGTGTCACTCACCACCACAGAACCACACACTGGTATTATTTGAGCATCAAAACTTAGATTCATCTTGTTTACTAAAGCATAGCCTTAATGACAGTAAAAAACAAACATCACTGAGACAAACAGCTAGTCACTGCACCTAAAAAGGTTCTCTAACATAATCAGTTCGAATTGAGCAAGCGTGCCTAAATCCACTATGGATTAGAGTTAGCACCAAGAAAAGTAGATGCTAGCTAAGTGGGAGTGAAAATACATGGGATGGAAAAGGATTTCCGGATAGGTGGATTATGCAAGAAAGAGTTTACACAGGTAGACATACTGTAGGTACATACATTAATCAAATGTGGAAATAAAAAAGTGGGTGGCACAGTAGTGCTGTGGATTTTGCTCCAGAGATATACACATTAGTTTAACTGGCGACTCTGAACAAAGAAAGCACAAGTATTGAAGAATAGTTGTGTTTCTATGCCATTCAGTGACCTAGCATTAAGTGCATTAATTGTTCATTAGTTCTAATGTTTAATTCAAGAATAGTCATAATCAAATCTAAATATGCAGTATACACCGATCAGCCACAACATTATGACCACTGACAGGTGAAGTGAATAACATTGATCATATTGGTACAATGTGGTGTTCTGCTGGAAAACCTTGGATTTTAACATCCGTGTTGATGAGACTTAGACACCCAAATAAACATTATCCCAGAACAAGCACACTCCCTCATGCAAATGGCAATCCCAAATGTCAAGGCCTACCCCTGCAGGAAAATGCACCCCACCACCTGCCAAAAACATCCAACAATCAGGAACATCTTGAGGAACATGACAATGGCCCAAGATGCTGATTTGACCTCCAAACTTCCCAGACCCCATTCTGATCAAGCATCAACAGGATGCAGTGGAACAAGTTTGATTGACAGAGGCCCCACTGCACAAGCCAGAGTACCCAAAGGATCCACTGCCCTGGTCCTGGTGCCAGACCCCATAGGACAC
>OMNN01070988.1:0-11847 GCA_900302755.1 Chromis chromis
GCGCGTGTGTGCGCGCGCGCGTGTGCGTGTGCGTGTGCGTGTAGTCATAACTATGTATCAACTATGTCAGCTCTTTTTGTTGGCTCATGGTGGCCCTATCTTATCTGCAGGGCCCAGCTGGAAAATGAGAAGAAGAAGAGAGAGGCCATTGAGAGAGAGAAGGAGCAGATGGAGCGAGAGAAGGAGGATCTGAGGATGAGGCTTTACCAGTTTGAGGAGAAGACCAGGAAGGCAGAGAAAGGTGACGGATGGGGGAATGTCTTTCAGTGGCTCATCTATCACTTAGTCCTGACAATACTAGGGCTGTAGTCTGCAGTCTCATCCAACCAAGTTCTCATTG
This sequence comes from Chromis chromis, assembly GCA_900302755.1. NCBI lineage: Eukaryota > Metazoa > Chordata > Actinopteri > Pomacentridae > Chromis > Chromis chromis. Next base: position 341 of record OMNN01070988.1, read on the forward strand.
GTTGGACCATCGCTGTTGTTACTTTCTTGAAGATGAAAGCGTCACATCAATTGTTTTTGGCAGTGGAGGGAACAGACTACCTGTGAACACCCCCAGGTTTGTTTAGTCTAACCATTTTAACATTTACTTAACATTTAAAGTCACCTCAGAACAACTCAGAACTAACTGACACCATGTCAAAGAAAATGTCGGGTGGCTGCATTTTGCTTAAATGAATGGACAAAAGATAGTGTACACAGCTCAACAACTAACATGGCAGATCAACTAGAAACTGTAGGCTAACTTCTCAGTGGTGCTTGTGCTGGGATCACGAATTAACATAGTTCTATTTTCAAAATCATATGAATATGGGCAGGTACAGGCTGGTTTGCTCTGAATCTGTTGTTATCATTTCAGCACAAAATAGGTTCAGATGATTTGATATACTGCAAATACTAGCTTTTAAGGTTAAATTTTAATCAATTTAGGCCAGTAAGACTGCAGGTCGATTTAGTCAGTACTCTGTGGAACATTTAGTTGATCTATTCATTCTGGCGAATGCTACGTTTGGGGCAAGATTGTTCCAGTGTATACAGCGAATTGTCTGTCACATCAGCTCAGAGTACTGTTTGTTGTTGCTTTGTGGTTTTACCTATTTTGTCAGGATGTCTCTGCTCTGCTCATTTATAATTGCCAAACACTTTTCAGCATCAGAGCCTATGCTGAAATTTTAACTGGAAGCAGTCCAGACATGGGACATAAAACTAACAGCCCTCCTTCGTTTTTGTTGGGTGTCCCAGCATACCTGCGTTGTCAATCATGTCCCATTCCCTGTAAAAGATGTCACAGAAGATGGGGAGGAGTGGTAGTGAGAATTAGGGCCTACTGGAGGACGTACAATTGCCTTTTTCTCAGAGCTGGAATTCTGACGTTGATGGATCTGACCTGTTGTGCTGGTGTCGTGCCAAAGAGTGATCATCTGCCAAAAACTGATGGTGGAAGTAATAATCCTTTTACCTCTACATTGCTTGACCTGCTCTGTGCGTTGGATTATGACCAATATAGTTCTTTTTTCACCAGTTGAAAGAGCTTTAGAGGACCAATTCAGCTCATATTATGCAGTTTTCCACCTGTCAAAAATGACTGCAGCCCCTTCATTTTGACTGAAATTATATTCATTCATTAATGAGGGTCATATTTTAAATGACAAGAATGAGGATCATATTTTTAAGAATAAGACTGTGCACTTCTTGTTAAAGCGATATTGGCCAGTGTATATGAACTACAGCTGCTTTCTCTCTGAATCAGTCATAACAGCAAAGGTTTGTGTTTGTGAAACTATAATGTTTCTAATAGCCAAATAATTGTGACCAAAAAAAAATGTTTGCAATTTAGAGCCTAATGAGGCATCACATTTAGGATGACTATAGGCAACACTATAGTAGTGTTTCCAGTGTTTAGGCTGTATGTTTTTGGTGTGTCTAATTTTTTCCTTTTTTAGATTGTGATGTGACCTTCATGAATCAATTCAAGTCTTTTTGATGCATTGATATCATTTCAGTTGTAATGTAGGGGATGCAATCACATCTTGGCAGATGGAAAACTGCATTATATGAGCTAAATTGGTCCTTCAAAGCTATTTCAACAAGTTAAAACAACTAAACAATGACAGCAATCAGTTTTTGGCACAACACTTACAATGTTACAATGTTACAATTTCATTTAGCAGACGCTTTTCTCCAAAGCGACGTACATCTGAGAAAAGAACACAAGCACAGATCTAGACAGAAGGCGCCAAGGCCAGGAAGAGCAAAAACTCTGCTTTAGGTCCTGATTGGGCACAATGCTGACAGACAGTGCTCGAGAAGTGCACAGTTTTGCATTGTTTTTTATAGCAATAGCAACAACAACAACATTTTCCATATGCAACGCTGATAGCATCATCAGCATCACTAAGTGCGTAGATATTCATAAAAGAACTGGGTCTTTAGCTTTTTCTTAAAAGTAGAGAGGGACTCTGAGTTTGGTAATTCATTCCACCACCAGGGGACGACAGAGGAGAACATCTAGCAAGCGACTTAGAGCTCTGTTGAGAGGGCGGGACCAGGCGCCTTTCATTGACAGAGCATAGTGGACAGAGTGGAGTGTACACCTGGATGAGGAAGTCCAGGTATACAGGAGCAGATTTAGTTGCTGATTTGTAAGCGAGAGTCAGGGTTTTGAATTTGATGCAAGCAACTTGCGGGCAGAGCGTCCTTTTACCAGGCGGATGCAGGTCTGCAGAAATGGTGTGGATCCACATCTTCATTATTCGTATAACCCTGGTAAATGCTAGATCGCTAGCAAAGAAAGACTTTTGTGCTAAACGACGTCTTCACCTCCGATGAAATGGATTTATTTATTTATTTTTAAGTTTAAAATGCCGCTTTAGGTAGTAGAACTCAAAAATAGAGGTGATCGGGCCTTTGCAGTAGCTGCTCCTAATCTCTGGAACAGGTTAATGTTTCATGTAAGAACTGCTGAGACTTTAGAAACTTTTAAATCACTGCTTAAGTATTCAAGTAGAGCCTGACACCCTGACTTCATCCATTCCTGTGCTGTATTTTATGCTTTTTTCTTAATTTTATTTAGCTTTGTCTTTTAGTCCTTGTGTTTTTTCTTAACTGTATAGCACTTTTGTTTAACTCCTGTTGCTTTTAAATGTGTTTGTAAATAACTGTGACTTTGACTTATTGTAAAAAATGGATGATAACACAGGACTAAATCATTTTGGTTTAAAAGGTAGGCAGCTGTAACTGAAATATGGGGAAATCTGTCCTTTACTTGATGTGAGCATGAATATACACAGCTTAGCATTTGTGTCATGCCTCTTTTTCTCTGCCTCTTTTGTATATTTAAGATTTGCAGGACCAGCTTCAAAGAGCCATGATGCTGGAGACAGAGCGGAGGAGAGCTGAGGAGGAAGCAGCTCGTCTGGAGACCGAGCGTCAGAATGCCCTAGCGGCTAAAGAGGAGCTGGCCCGTCAAGCTGAATTCCAGAAGAAGAGTCAGGAGCAGCTGGTCAGTATTTTTATCACAATATTTTTTCACAAATTAACCAACTACTGTAACAGTCCTTATTAACTGAAATAGGAAGATATGAAGGTAAAGAAAATCCTGGCAGATTTGTCAGCAAAATCTGGTAAGTGTAGACCTTGTTTGCAAAAGAAGAGAAGTTCTCAGCTGTTATTTTGTCGAGGTCTGCACCAGGCACATGCAGGGTGGTGTATTCAGTGGTGCCTGGCTACTGTAGCTCCAGACAAAACCAGTTTGACTACACCCCTTTACTTCAGACTAACTGCCCCCTCACTTGAGAGCTGCTGGGATGTGGACCACCCACAGGACTTCACTTTAACAGTCCTGACAGTAAAGCTGATGTTCCTACTCCACATGCAGCCAGTGACAGCCAAACATGAGCACATTTTTACTGGGCACCTGCTGCAATGCCCTCTTTACTCAAACCGTACTGAAAAGCGAGTGCAATGGATTAGGTTTCTGTGCATTTGTCTCTGACTGTAACAGAAGACATGTAGGAGTTGTGTTGTCAACTTCTTTTTACCGTTTGAAATCATGTAGCTCATTAATGATAGTGCCTTATGTCCCTTGTTTTCTCTGAATGACAGAATTTTCCAGCTGAACACCTTTCACATAACAGTTTCACAGCTTGGTGCTCCATTGTGGGCTAAAGTCAGCTTCGACACATTGAACAACCAAAGCAGGTGCAGCATTTCATGCTGAGTCTGGCTGTTTTAGTGTGGTCAAAGACAAGCTGTTCACATTTTTGTGGTAGTCAGAAGGAATGCACACCAACACCTGCAGATTTTCTATCATATGTCCTTAATTGGCATTGAAATGTAGTTTAAAGCAACTTGCTTTGCTTGTGACTCTTTTAAAAGTAATGTCTGCTTGTTGTCAACAGTGCCATGAAAGAGATTTTTTTTAAGCATAATTGTTTATAAAAACAATCCAAATATTGGCTCTAAAAAAGCCAAAGTCTGAACATCACTTTAGCATCACTTTTTTAGCAGAAATATTACTTCTTAGTTCTTAAAAATCACTTCAAATTTACAATCTTTAGTGACAGAAATGTCTTAAAAGATTAAAGGAAATAATTCAATTTTCAGTCAAGCCAGCTGATGCTGACATTAAAAGTAACATCATAAGTAGTTTCCATCTTGCTCAATAATGCTAGTCTTTAGTCGTTTCATACATAAAGTGTCAGGAAGTTATAGGAACTATAATATGAACATCTGTCTTTCCATTGTATTGATTGCTGTTTATAACATTCTACACTAATATGTTAGAACTGGTACTTTGACTTTGTTAGGTTTTTCATCCCTCTATTAAAATTAGTTTCAATACATTTTGCTGATGGATTTGTTACATAACATTTTGTACCAGAATCAGAAGAAGCTTTACTGGATAAATGGCTTGAATGTGATTTGTAGTATCACTCAGTGTGAACAGCAAAGTTCAATTCAATTCAATTCAATTTTATTTATATAGCACATATTTACAACATATGTCCTCTCATAGCGCTTAACATAGTAAGGAAAGAAAACAGAAAACCCAACAATTCAAAGTTGCTTTTGGATTCCCTATAAGCAAGCAGTCAGTGACGGTGGGAAGGAACCAAAAAACCCCTAGGATGGGGAGGGAGGGGAAACCTTGGACAGAACCAGGCTCAGGGAAGGAGGCCAACTGCCTCGACCAGTTAGGGTGGGAGTGGGGATGAGGCGGGAGGGGATAGCAGGAGAGGTTGGGGTGGGGATGGCAGGACAGCAGGTGGTGAGGCCAGCGGCTGCAGATCAGAGACGTGAATCTCCAGATCCAGAGACATCCGTGGAGAGAACTCTGGTGGACTGTGTACAAATGCACAGCACAGGCTTCTTTGGCAATATGTCCATATAGGTCAATGATTTGTAAATCCAGGGTTGGCATTCCAGTATGGTGATAGGGCTGACACACACATCTGTTTAGGACCATCTACAGCATGAATGCCAGACAACTGTTTAAAGCTGAAGTTCGAATGAAGCTTGAAACATTCTGTGAAAAGCCTGGAAATTGCTGCTGATACATTGAGTCTTATGGCAAAGACAAAATCTCTGAAACTGATAACAAAAGTAATGATCAAATGAGCAGCCAGTAAAGCCAGAGCTACTGGCATTGTCTCACAATACATGCGTTAAGGTCTATCTTTATCTTTATGATTCATAAAGATTTAAATGATTCATCATTTAAATTTAGGTTTTAAAAATGAGCACACTCACAATGTGCATTTTTTTTTTTTTAACCTTTTGATACCACTAATTCAGTTGAGAGCAATACATATGGTAAAGTGTTTCCAGAATGACTCCTAACTCTTCCATCCAAAATAAATCTACATATGTTTAAGACATCAGGATCCATGTCTACCTGTCCAACTGGCACAGTCACATCAGTTCTTTCCTCAGCAGCCACTGCTCACCACACAGCAGAGCAGTCAGTCTGGGCCAGTTTGGGCTTTATTCAAAACATTGCTTGTCTGTACAGCAGCCAGGAGCAGCATGAAAACACTTTGCTTTGCAAAGTTTGCAAAATGAAAACATTAATTTACACCCTTCTTATTTGCCATACTGGCAGAACACACAACAGCAATGTTTCCCTCTTGACCAATTAAAAGGGATTTGGAATTCAGAGGCTTGAGAACCTGCATCAGCTGATATATTCATGTCACAGATGTTGGCAAAACTGTCACTGCAATTACAATCAATCAATCAATCAATCAATCAATCAATCAATCAATGATTATCTTATTCATATCTTTAAATAGTATAACATAATATCAAATATGTTTGTGCTAAACTTTGAATTATTAATAATCAAAAAGTGTATATTTATTAACCTGGTAGCAAGATAAATTAGTTGTTGGTGAAAATATAACCCTCAGACTGGAGACAGGGTCCACTGTCATCACTCAAGCAAAAGACATCAATATGCACCACGCCAGATGTAGAATCTAAATGGAAACACCCTCCAGATCTATCAGGATGGTGTGAAGCCATGAGAAGGTGAACCTTCAGAGGATTCCATTGCACACACTTCCACACGAGTACACCCCAGAAGTGTATTTGGTCAAGGGATTGGCCTACATCCCCAGTCACTGTCAGAACTATGAAATACAGTGTACCTCTATGGAGGCATCAGGACATCAGTCCTCCCCAACGGAGGTTGCACTGAACCCCCTTCTGAGTTAGTGATATGCAAAAGTACTTTCAAAAGACTGTACCTGAAAGCACCTCTTCAAGTTCTTCCTGGGTCCTTCCTGAATCCTGTTTAAGTTCTCCTTAAGTATCATCCTAAGTTCTTTTAAGTTTATCTGTGACCTGAAGAAAAGAGAAGGCTCCACTCTTTTCTTTTCAATTAAATTCAGACAAACGGAGGTTATTGTATTTGGTCCTAAACACCTCAGAAACACTGTCTAACCAGATAGTCACTCTAGATGGCATTGCCTTAGCCTCCAGTTCTACTGTAAAGAACCATGGAGTTAATTTCAACCAGGATGTGTCCTTTAACTCACACAAAGTATGTCTGTAGGGCAGCATTCTTTCACCTACACTTAATTTAAACACAAGACACTTGTGCTCAAAAAGGATTCATACTCAATGAAGGACCTAGGATCCCTAATTTATCACTATACCTACCAGTGAGCAGTGATTCCTAGCACGTCTCTGGGGGTCATCAGGTGGAAACCTCCCTTCAACGGTTTTTCGCCTACTTAGTCCCACGACACCTCCAGGAGGCTAGGCAGTGAACTCTGGCATTCACCACTAAAGGATAAATGTTGAAAAGTTGTCTTTCATTTAAACATATGTGAAACATACATAATCAAAGCACACAAGCATGTCCACCTCTGAGTGGCTCAAAAAGAACAAAATTAAGATTTTGGAATCTAATTGAGATGCTGTGGCAAGACCTCAAAAGGATGTTCATGCTCGAAAACCATCTAATGTGGCTGATTTACAACCATTCTGCACAGAGGAGTGTGTCAAAAATGCTCCATGGTGATGTAAAAGACTGATCACAAGTTGTACCAAACATTTAACTGCAGTTGTTGCTGCCAAGAGTGCAGTTATTAGCTTCAGGGGGGAAATTACTTTTTCACGGGAGTGATATAGGTTTTCAATAATTCCTCAATAAACCATAATTTAAAAACTGCATTTTGTGTTTTGTGTGTTATCTCTGTATAATTTCAATAAATATAAATATTATTTTGATGATCTGGAACATTTAAGTGTGAGGGATATGCAAAAATAGAAGATTTCTGTAGGGGGGCAAATACATTTGCATGGCATTGTATATTGGTTCCAAATATTGGTTATTTAGAAGAAGCCGTTATTTGTCACAAATACATGACAGCATTGTGAAATTCTCTTTTTGCATATCCCAGTTGGGGTCAGAGCACTGGGACAGCCATGATAAAGCACCCCTGGAGCAGGTCGGTAAAGGGCCTTGCTCAAGGGCACAACAATGGCAGCATTGGGTTTTCTGATCAGTAGCCTAGAGCCTTAACCGTTGAGCAACCACTGCCCCTGATTGATTAGTACTAATAATTGGTATCAGCAATATAAAAAATAACATCAGTCATCCCCTACCATACCCATCCCATTCCAGTCATGTATTAGATGGTCAAACCTCAACATGAAAATGTGAAAGGCTGTTTCTTGAGCCAGCGTTTCGTTTGTCTGTTGTGGGCTACTGTAGAAACATGGCAGGGCAACATGGCGGGCTCTGTGGAAGAAGATCCGCTCTCTGTATAGATATAAAGCATTCATTTAAAGCGAACAAACATACAACTCTTATTTCTAGGTGATTATACACTAATGAAAACACAATTACAAATACTGCATCGTATTTCTACAGATAGATCCTCTTAAATTCTGCACAGTTGTCCTTGAATTGGGCCAATTAATAAAGAACTACTTATTACTGAATGTGTCTGTGATGAAGCAATGTGCAAAACTTACCAAACGATGTGTTGTATTTTTTTCTGTGAATGCTCTATGATACATGGAGTTTTGATAATTTAGATATTAAAAATATTTCAAATATTTGTTTTTAGTATTTCACGGTTGAAATGCACTGCAGTCCAAGAAGTTTATAACACTGACAACACATGTGCACATATGACAACAAGACAACACTGCTGCCACTTCTTCAGGCCTATAAGACAAATGTTCCAAATTACATTTTTACATTCTTGTCCTATAAGCTAATCTAAGCCGGTTACATGCATAAATCCTTTAGTCCATCCACTAGCAAACTATAAACAATCCCCTTCACACACACCCACACACACACACACACACACACATCAGAAGCTCAACTATACAGTAGTTTAGACTTCCACTGTGTACTCAAGCGCTCTGCATTTAAATTGTGTAAACATTTCCACCAAAAAAAGAGCCTGTCTTATATTTTTCCCTGCCGACAAGTTTTTACGTTATCATACTAATCGCGTTTGAACAGCTGCAATTTGCTTTGGTTGAACAAAGGCATTCTAACTAGGTTTTAATTAAGTGTTCCTAATGACCTTAAGGAGATTAGAGGTTCGCCTTCTAATCAATACCAGGCAGAGAGGAGCAAAGGGAGGGGAAAAGAGGAGAGGGGGGGAGGAGAGGGGAGGAAAGGGGAGGGGAAGGAAAGAAAGAGGAAAAAGGAAGGTGGTGGAAGGAGCAGGAGAAAATTGAGTGGAAGGAGGAAGAAAAGGAAAACTGGAAAGCGAAGGGAGGATATTAGAAACCAAACTTCATCAGAAGAAGAAGGAAAATAATGTACTGTCTTAAATAAAGATCATCATCTTGTACATACACTTTTTTTGAAAAGGGTGCATTTGTTTAGCTCTGATGGCAGATTTATGACTAACCTGGCTTACTACTGTAGCCAAAATAACTTAATGCTTAACGGTATTGAGGCAAAAGGCCTTGTGGCAGCCAGCCGTATCATGTGCATCACTATACAAATAGAACCTTCTCTGTTTGCATCCCGCCACATAATTTCCTCCTCTTTTTCATTTTTTCTTTTCCTCTGAGAGGTTTTTGAAAATGACATTACACTGCGGTGTCAGATAGGCTATGATCATCAAGAGCTTTGTTAGCCAAGAAGAGTTTCTCTTATCCTCTCCTCATAAGACATTTGCATAGATTTGCACAGTGTGTCCACACGACAAAGAATCTAGTCATACATTGATTGTACTAATTTATTCAGCCAGGCACATTCAGTCCCACAGATTGAAGTGCTATCACACAAACGGGATTAGAACTGGAATGACGATCGCACAATTAATAATGCTTCATTTTCCAAATTACTTGTGTATGACTTATATTTCACTAAATTGTGTTTGCCAGTCTAATAACATTAAGGCTAATATGGTAAATGTAGGCTGTAAATGTATCGTCTCTCTGAGTCTTCAGAGCAGCATGAATATGTATGGAGACATCCTTGGCCTCGCTGCTGATTAGGAAAAGTGGAATAAATTGGTGGTTGGGCTGCATGTTTTTTTTTTTAAAGCAAAATACAATATTAGGTTTCCTTATGGAAATGTTAAACACGAATGCACGTGCACACACACAGACACACACATCTATTTTAGGCCTGATGCATTCAAGAGCAATTTTAACTTCTGAATAATAGCATGGCATAGCATACAAGATCATCATTTGGCTGCCTCTGATTTCAGATTTCTTTCCAGTGTGTGTCTATGTGTGCACATTAGCATGTATCCATACTGTATGTGCATGTATGTGTATGTTTTTAGGAGACAGTGGAGCTTTCCTGTAAACAAATAAAGGTTTTACTTTTAATGTTTCTCACTGAGGATTTCTTAGATCTCAACTCTATCCTTGAGATCTAAGAAATCTTGAGGATCCAAAGAGATACAGTACCAGTCAAAAGACTGGAGACACATCTTCCCATTCAATGGTTTTTATTTATTTTAATTATTTTCAACGTTGTAGATTAATACTGAAGACATCAAAACTATGAAAGAACACATATGGAATTATGTAGTAAACAAAAAAGTGTGAAACAAACCAGAATATGTTTTATATTTTAGATTCTTCAAAGTAGCCCCCTTTTGCTTTGATGACAGCTTTGCACACTCTTGGCATTTTCTCAATCAGAGAATCAGAAGATAAAAACTTTGAACTGGTACTGTACATTACAGAGAAATACAAAACTGTAATAATGAGCTATTAAAATCTAAATTTTACCAGCTTACACACATAGCTAACCACAGCAAGACCTGTAAAGGCAATAATGATTCTGAATGTGTCGGGAAAAGATAGCAAAGAGAACATTTGGTTAATAAGCCTAATTGTGCATATTTATCCAAGCTGTCATTCAGTATGACAAGTTGCCATGCTAGGTGGCTAATGTTCGGCTACTTCCATGTTTGAAATGATGAGGCATGTTTAAGGTTGACAAATGATGGATGAACAATTGTAGAGTTTCTCCCAGTGTATTGCATGTCCGGCTGCCTGCTGGGTCTAGGCATAGATGTTTTTGAAACTGCAGTTGCAGTGAGGCAGTTGTAAAGTAGCCAGAGAGCACTTCTTCTCAGTACAGCCGATTACCTTGTCCTCAATATTTAACATATTAATATATCGAGGACATATCGATAGTAACACAGAAACTTTAGGAGCCTGCATTAATGCTGCCATCAGTCTGTTGACAGCCTGCACCAATCCCCTGTCAAAAAAGACACTTAGCTGCAGTGATGTAACTACTGGACCATTTTTGCCGGCCTTGTCTGTCTCTTTACCTGACAATGTATACATTAACCATTTTTCTTGGCGGAAACCCTGAGTTGTATGTATCCTCTTTGGGGAAGTTCTTCATCCTCTTGCAATGATCCCACACTCTGACTTTCCTGCCTGACATCTGCAATTCATTATCTGTAGTAATTATCTAATAAGCAGCTGTGAAAATGGTAGCATCTGTCCGTAACTGGCTGAATGTCGCCACCTCCTGTGAGTTATGTTAATCAATAAAAACAGGCCTAGTTGACCGAGATTTGGAAAAATGAGACCAGCAACATTAGAATAACAACAGTTTTGTTACAGAATGCGCTGTGGCCCTTTAACAATACATCATCCCGGACATTGCCAATGATTCACAGGCATCAGCTGGGAAATCAAGCGGTTTCTCTCAGTTCCTCAAACACTTACTTCTTGACAGTTTTTCATCTAAGTGCTTTGATGATTTCTGCCTGCCCTGCACATCACGGAGGCAGCGGTCTTGCCTCTGTGAATATGTCAAGATGTCAGAGGCCTGCGCTGGTCTACACACACACACACACACACACACAAACACACACACACACACACACACACACACACACACACACACACACACACACACACTAAGAAACATTGCCCTATAGAGCCGGTCTGTCAATCCAGGTATCAGTTAATATCAGTGTCCAGTAATGGAAAGACTGATTTACAGAG
>OMNN01070993.1:0-12265 GCA_900302755.1 Chromis chromis
CAAAACATCTAAACATTTTGACTTGCAGTCCTCACACAATGCCAAAGGGACGATGCATTTTGGGGGCACTGCCTGTTTATATGAGAATAGAATTTAGTTTTGACAAATGAGTGAACTGTTTTGGGAGAGATATGAGCTTTTGCAACTGAGATATGGTGTTGTGCTGAACTGTAAGCCTGTTTTGCCAAATGATCTTAGAATTTTGAGAATGTAATTTCTGTTTCAAGAAATGAGCCAAACCAATGGAGAAAAACTGTAATACACCAACACTGTTTTTCAATGGAAAATGTTATTTATAAAATAAAATGATTTTTAAACAATTAGGTCCAAGAAGAAGAAGCCAATACACAATATTTACCATTAAAAATATTATCACTTTGAAATCAACTTTTAACATACGTAGGTCCTATAGTCAATTTTATAAAATAAAGGTTGGATGCTAGAGGTTTTGTGCAACTTTTTTTCATTACATTTGCTACATAAAGAAAGTAGACAACAACAAAAGAACCTACGTCTTGATTTGTTATTTCCGATCATTTTTATCCATGCAGTTTTTGGTGATTGTGTGAAATCAGGTTGTTTTACATTTAGTTATATTACACTCTAATTCAGTTCAATACAACAACAGTGCTTTCAACATATGATAGAACAGATTCCGTTTAATGGACTACACGTGGCTTTATAACATAAGATGTGTGTGATCACAAAGAAATCATACAAATGCTTTGCAGTTACAGTTATGACCGATACAGAGGGCAAACACTGTGTGGCCTGTGTGTGTTTTTTCACTCCAGGTTTTGCCTTCCTTACAGCCCATTTGGTCTATGCTAATGGAGTCTACTCATGCAGAGCAGCAGGTCTTAATGAAAAACCTTTGGCTGGTGATCAGTGCTATTGATCAGCCTGAGCCCCAGCTTTAAGCAGGGCTAATTGATCAATCACCACAGGTTGCTTCGGATTAATGGAACATGACTGGTGCCCCCCTAAGGCATACACACCTCTCATGAAGAGTGTATGTGTGCAAACATTCAGTGTACATGTGATTATGTGCATTTGTAAGTGAGGAAGGAAGCAGGATGCAGGACTGGAAGGAGTATTAGTTCACTAACCTCATGAAAAAAAAAAGATTATGTTTGATTAAAACTACACAGAAATGTTAAAAGTAACACTAACTGATAAATGATTCTGTGAACTTTTACCAAAAATTTAATAAATCTCTCTTCAGTTTATTGAGGTTAACTGAAGTGATTTTTTTTTCTTAAGAAATCAAACTGAAATAAATGCCTCTAGAAGAAAAAATTCATAAAAAAGTTTGATAGTATCCTCCTGATAGTGCCATAAAAGAAAAACTGCAGGCTGCTCTAGAATTCATTATTTTCAAAAGATGTGAAGCATAAAAACATTCTTTACACATCCACTGGCATGCAAGTGCAATTTCTGTCTCAGTTTTACATGTTTAATGTTCCGTCAATGTTTACATTTGCAAACTCTATTTTTTTGTAATATTACTGTTGTTGTACTGTTGTTAATGATCGTGTGTTTGTATGTATGTGTTTTGGTGTGTGTGGCATCCAACGATGACCCATCTAGTCCAGCTTTATTCTGTGTTCCTTCCTTTTGGTCTAAGGCTTGACTTGATATGGGGTTCTTTTAGACTTGAGACTAAACATTGCTTTGTTTTGGACATATCTTGGACTCAACTTAGGTGGACTTTGGGTAGTCTTGACTAAAACCTTATTTGTGTGCATTTGTTTTAGACAGCTTTTCGAATGTGCTTCAGAGAAAATTATAAATCTACTAGGAAGAAGAAATGTCAGCACAGCTGGCTTTCTAAGCTTTTGAGTCAGCTTGAGTGCTGTTCTATAGAATTGTGACAATGGCAGAAATATAATAGGAATATAATATACTTTTTTACATGAAAAATTATTAAACGTATCAAATATTAACTGCAAAATCTCCATATCAATGTTATCCTAGTGTGCCTTTGACGTGCTTTGCTAATCCTAAACCTGACAGATATGACACCAGTGGTCCCCCTGCCAGGAAGGACTAAAACACAGGCCAAAACAGGAAACCCCAACACACACACACACACACACACACACAGACACACACAAAACCCTCCCAGTGAACAACTGACAGGCTGACTTGCCAGTGGTGGCTCCATGGAGGATTTCTTTTGTATGTGTGTGTTAGGGTGGACTGGAGGTTCCAGCTGGCCTGTCATGGGACTCCCAATCGCGTGTGAATGATACTCAGAGGGAGCTGTGGCTAACAGGTCCAACACCGAAACACTCAACAGGCTGAAAAGGTCAACTGGGGTGAGCTTAGCTGGGCAAAACCAGGAATACAGTTTTTTAAGACCACACGGGCATCTGAACTCTGGTTTATTTAAAAAATGCTACAGTTTATGTCCAATTTGGGTAGAAAAAATATATGTTTTTGTCATTTTCTTTGGAAATGTACTCTCTGAAGTTCATCACTAAACATATCTGAAATGCTGTGTATCCTAGAGTCCATAAAAACAAACCTAAGATAAAAACAAACAGCATGTCACATGTATAATCTGCAGCATTCCTCATGAATGAATCAGTCACTAAGGTGGTAAAAAAAGACTTAGATTTTATTCTGATAGGATGACAAAACAATACTGTTCCTAAAAAATGTATTTGACTCACACCAAGTTCACGTTGCACAAGGCACGAAATGACTGACAAAATGAAACATCATGAATCACATCATTAATCAAACACAACTAAAAATAACTGCAGCATTTAATAATGTCTTATTTTGGATTAGCTTGGGCAGAACAACCTGTCAAAGCAAATCTCCAGTGCAACTAGCAGCCAATACAGAGCCTCAAACTGTTTCCTGTGCTGAAACCAGAGGACCAACCCGACAACACACACACACACACACACACACACCATCTCCACCTCCCGTCATTTAGTTAACCTTGACCAACTAACCAGCCACACATAAACAGCTCACACCCTCCTATCCTGACTCGCACATTTTGTGGAATGAGACCACACTTCCACCCAATAACCCCTGGTGTGAACTTAATTGTGTATACTCAGGTATTGAGTTTCGGACCATGCCTGGGTCTCATAGCGCTCAAAGAGAAACAGACTCTGTGAGCTTGACAATGAGTGAGAAAGCGATAGAGTAAAAGAGAGAGGGAGACACGGACCACCCAACGGCTGAGAAGAAAAACAAAGCTGGGTGGAGAGCAAAGTCAGCTTCGATCACTTTAGAAGTAAGAGAGTCGAAAGTTGTTGTGCGGTAGCAGTTCGCCAAGTGTGAAAGAAGCAGAGAAAAAGAGAAGGCGGAGTGCTGACAAAAGTTGACTGATCTTGGAGACTGTTTTAAGCAGTATTTAACTCAAAGAGAATATAATAAATTTACCACTTTGATTAGATACAACCTCTTGTTTTAAATTCAAATTTACCCTGTAATCTGTCTTTGCTTAGTTGCAATTTTAGTCTTTTTTTTGTCTTTGTATGGTTGAAAATTTGCCAGTTGTGTGGTAATTTCCTTTGCAGTGAAGATGTTGGACGTATACATAACCAGAGGACTCTATCCAGTTCACTTATAATTCAGAGCTCATGATTTCCTACTCCATCAATGAAATTATACATTAAAACAAGCCCTTTAAATAAAACCAAATATGTTTTGTATTCTGTGACATTAAATGAACATGGCTGCTTTGGCAACCTAAATGATCCAATAATTACAACTGACACATTTTTCCAACATCTTACCCACTATATCAGATTCATTAATTACTTTAATTACTTTGTCAGGCAAAATACAACATAAGGATTGAAAACCATTCGACTGGAGGTTTCAAGAATGAGGACATGGCCAGGTTTGAATCACTGCATCAATTGGAAAAGCGTGAGGAGGTAAAGTGATAAACACTCTCACCTCTGCATAGAATAACCATTCATGTGCCCTTGAGCAAGGTACTTAACCTTTTAATGTATGAATCTAAAG
The DNA here is from genome assembly GCA_900302755.1 of Chromis chromis. Classification (NCBI taxonomy): domain Eukaryota; kingdom Metazoa; phylum Chordata; class Actinopteri; family Pomacentridae; genus Chromis; species Chromis chromis. The sequence goes on from OMNN01070993.1 coordinate 4,000, forward strand.
CACAAAGCATTCTCTGTTGATCATAAACAGGAAGATACCACATGCAAACAACATTTTTCTCAAAGCAAATGTACGTACTTACAATAAAGTGTGCTCTCAGATTCAACAAAGCAGTCAGCTGTTTTATGAACATCTTACATTGTTAGGTTTACTCACTGTCATAATTAGTTAACCCCAAATGTTACAGTTTCTACAATTTAGGATACAAAGCAATTAAAAGTGCTTTATGTGTAGTAATGTGTATGTGGTTCTAGTGCTGGCCACTAGGGGGACAAGGATATGCACAGAGTCTGGTCTGAGAGTTGGAGGCTTCATTTATTTAACCGGAGAAGCACTCAGTCAACGATTGGCGAGCATGTGTGAGGGTGTGTGTGAGAGAGAGAAAGGGACGTCTGCTGAGCCCTGTAAGTAGTTTTGTTTTGCAAAATCACTGTATTCTAATTTATTAAAGATAATTTTAGAGAATGCTGGTAATATGGTGAACCTGGTGAAGTGAGGCAGTTTGGGGGAAAAAATTTAAATCATAATTTAATAATTGGAAAACACCTAATGATCTTTTTAATCTATCAAAAATTACATCAATAGTATGTATTATTTAACAATATAAAATTCAAACGAAATGCAGCTTAAGATGACTAAATTAACTCGCATCAACTGAATCTGGAAATTAAAAGTTTATTTTAAAATAATTTTAAACAAAAATGTGATCACATTTAATTAACTTTTATGGTTGTTTTTAGGTTGAACTGCATTGGATATAAAGTATTAAGAAGTGTACTACTGCATGTTTTCAATGAATTACTTATTTGTAAATACATTTTTATGGAGATAAATTATAAAATATAAATAAAGTACAAGGACCTTAATTAATTTAGTTGTCCTATTTATTTATTATAGCTGTATAACTGAATATTGCGTCAAAGTGCCAAGCCTCAGGTATACTGTGAGTAGGTTTATGCAAATACTGAAAGAATTGTGTGTGAGATACAACCAATTTTTCAAGTAATTGGAGACTACAAGTTTCTTGGGGCTTTGCGTGTTTTTTCCAATACATTTTTCTTAATAAAAAAAAAAAAACATGTTTACCAGTTCAACAGTCTTGCTTAGTGGTGTGTTTTTGAACAACAGCTGAATTGTATTGCACAGAGAAATAAGCTGAACCAGGCCTTCATGGACAACACTAGGTGACAGGATCAATTCATTGTTGCTTTAGATCTCTTAACATGATTTATTGACAGTAAGAAAAATATAGAAAATCACAAAGTTGTGAAAGTCAACCTTTGAAAGCCCTACAAATTAAGCTGTACTAACTGTACTAACTCAGTGAGAAGACAGACAGACTTGTTGAATATGTTAACCCAATACAGTAAATGTCCAACCCTCGGAGTCTGTTTTTGTCCAAAGGTCAAAGATCAAATTCCATCGAACTTCTAAACGTCAGTGTCCCAGAGTGACAGATACGCTTGCTGTGTATTGTATGTGTGTGTAAGAAGTTAGTTACCTCTCTATCCGGATGAGTGCCTTTAAAGGTTTGGCTCAGGGGATTTTCTAGTCTCTCTGGAACACAAGGAATGGACAGCTGACCTGCAGACAGACACACACACACATACAGAGTTAGGTCTGCCAACAGTGTTCAGCTGAAACTAACTGAATACACACATGCACACACCCGGACATGTGCTTGGAGCATGTAAGCGAACAGGAATATCTTAAAGTCACACTGCAATGAACAGTAACGTATAAAAGATCAGAAGTTACGTATTTATATTTGAAACAAATGAGATATGATGGAATTTCATGCTTTTCCCCCCTGAAAAATCATAAAATTGTGGATGTGATTTTTCTATCTCATATACTCAATATGAAAAACTGTAATCCTTATATACTATATTATCAGATACTAAAAAATTAAGTTACAAAAATGTCTCTTCCACAACTTTTTATTTAGGATAAATCTTGGTAAATAGGAATATAACTTCAAAATATATATACATATACATGCCAGCAAGAAATATATATGTGGGTATTGGGTACACCAAATGGCAGAAACTGAGCAAAAGTATTTGAATAACTAGGAAACAAAGGTGAACTCTCAGTCAAATTAAATAGAATAAAAATGATCCAAGGAATTCTTCCATCTGTGTGACCTGTAAGATGCACTGATCTCAACCAATTATAGGAGGAAACAAGACAGAATTACAAAGGATGGCCCAAAGGTGGAGGATTATAAATTGGAGCCAATTAGAGCAGAAACCGGAAAAAGCAAGACAAGCATGGCTAATGATACCATATTCATCAACTTCTGACACCCATTTTACATTACAGGCACTTAGCTCATGCTCTCATTTGGACTGTCTTACAAAGAGGAGATTGATGAGAAGGCACAGTAGATATTGTTTAAGGACACTTCAAAAGGTCAAATGACTGCTAATAGACACCAGTATTTATACTTGAATCCAAAGGGACAATATCTGTCATCACAATGCCACCTTCACGTCACCAGCTGAATAAAAAAACGTTGCATGCATTTGCATCCTTTAGATTTGCAAAATTCAGCTCCTGTGCTTCATCTCATGTTTCTGCTTAACCAGTGTAAAAACCACAAACTATTAATACAGAAACAACCACAAAACAAATGGTATTTAAATTTTAAAAACACTTAGTAGTAGTAAGTAATTCTATGTACGAAGCAGATTTATAGACATTTATTCACAGCAGACACTGATGCTGATGACTGATGATTTCAATCATTTGTACTTGATATCTGAGACTATGGGGTGCAAGCATTAAAGCAAACTAGACCAGTTGCGTTCAAAGAGTCAATCAAACCATTCCTGATTGACAAGCTAGTGCACTTTAGTTTAAAGTCTTGATCTGTTTGACACAGCATGGTAATGCAGTTATAGCAGCTGGATAGCTCAGTGACTAACACCCCAGTCCTTGGCATGGGAGATCGGTGGTTCAAATCCCGGTCAGGGTACAGGAGGACTGTGAGGACCCTTAGGCAAGGTCCTTAATGCTGCCTACCTACCTATGTACATCGCTTTGGATAAAAGCGTCTGCTAAATGAAAGTGTTACCTTGTAATGTCAAAACATTAGATCCATTTGCAGCAGCTCTGATTGGATTGATTGTTTTCTAACCAGGGCAATTATCTAATAGTGCAACACCAGACCTACATAAATTGGTTGATGATTCTGAGTTTAGGAATTGTACTAAACGTGGGCTATATTTTACATGTCATGGTGAAGAAACTTGGCCTTTACATTATTCATATCCACAGCAGTCCCGACAATCTGTATGTTAAACGTAAAAGTTACACACAGATATATGGACGCAATCTTGGTAGGTTTATCATTGTCATGAACCCATCCGCCCCATCCGACTGTCTACCTGTCTGTCTCCCTCCTCTCGTTCCGGGCCTGTCATGGCTGCTCTCCAATAGTCCCCCTGTGTCTGGATTAATCTCCCTGGTTGACTACTGATCTGAAGGTGGGACGGCCACCATCCACCAACGGCAAAACCAATTTCACTGTGTCACTGCATGACACTCCCGCCCACCAACCCCACTAACACCAACGCATGCACACACATTACAAAATATCTTCATCTGTCTCTGTCTCATCTACATGGACGAGGGCAGGAGGGCGGGTGACTAGTCCGAAGGAGAAAGGTCAGCGCACTGAAGGAGTTCATCATTCTGAGGTGTCAGAGCTGCTCTTTAGCACGGCATATGAAGGGGAGAGGAAGGAGGACAGGATGAGAGGCAGGGAGTAACAGAGAAGGGGGCAGGGGGGGTGGTGGGGGTCTGTTTTATGTTAATCTGGTTATTGGTTACCAGCCAAAGGTTTGTCATGGCAAACAGAGTTGGCTGCCATCCACTGACTGCAAATCAGCCATCATACTGTTTGTGTTTCATAATCATGTGTTGTCTTTGAATGTATCCTAATTACGAGTAAACTACACACACAAACACACACTTGCATTTTACTCGAGCTACGAATGGTCATTTGGTGGCTAAAAACACCAGAGGGTTTATTGAAACACCAGAAGCTGCTAGTCAAACACGCATAAGCTCACATTTAGTCATTCAGAAATGATCACACAATGCCTCCACTACGCTTGCTGGCGTCTGGCATGAGGTAAACAGCTTTTAATAGCATCAAACCCACTGCAGTTTGTTTGGGACCATCTGTCCAGTCTATTGTGTTTCTCTGTTATGGCTCTTTGGAAGCCCGTCGGGAGACAGCTGATGTATGGGCTCTTACAAAGGTCTCAGCCAGGCCCTCGGGATCCTGCCACACTGTGTATTATCTGTTTCTTCTCTGTCTAGTTTGTCTCTTTTTTGCTTCATAAAGTATTTTTTAGATCATGGAGTAGCAATTTGGGTAATTTTGCATCTTGTAATGGGGCACTTTACCACAGGTAGGAGTAGGGGTAACGAAACAGAAAATGGTATGCTTCTCTGTTTCTCAGGTATGGAAATGCAATGTACATCAATTTTGCTTTTAGATGCCAAGCGAGGGTGATAAAAAAATTTTAAAAAAAAAAGGTTTCATCCAGCCTCTCTTTGAAAAATGTAAAATTCAAAAGCATTTTACAGCCATTAGAAGATACAGTAAGAAGACTAAACTATTGTCTATTTGCATTAAACATATTCTGCACTGCAAAGGATAGTGGTGAACCCGGAGTTTACAAGTGTTGACCATTAATTTAAGGGTTAGTTCGAGACCGACACATGATACCATGAGTGCAGTTGTTAGAATCAGTAGAACCCAATAGAAAGGGAACTTCTGCAATACCTTGGTGGCCTACATTATACATATAGTCTGAGCACCACTTACATGTCATAATTTGCAGTTGTTTATAGAAAAATACTGAATATAAGGTGTTTTCCTGAAAGGTTGCATTGGAGGTGAGGGGTGGAGATGAGGGGGTGAAAGCTGGGTTCAGGAAGTTTTCACTCCTTTCTTCCCAGTGTGCCCCTGGCCTCTCCAACTTCCAGTCAAACGCTGAAAAAAGCCAGATGCAGGCAGGATAATCACCACCTAATAAGAGGCTATATTGAAAGCAGGTTGGCGGTCATATACTACAAGCTTGAAAAGTGTGTGCGCACACATACACACCAACACATCCATAGGCAGTTGAATGCATACGAACACGTATAGTTGGGGCAGGTATAATTATGGTGCACGATGACAAACTTCAGAGAGGACAGATCACTCACATTTTGTACACATATGGACAAGCATGTGTACAAAAACCAACACACATACAAAGACACGGACGTCCACACCAGACACAGATCCCTTTTTCAATTTCTGACTTCAGTCTTCTACCACCATCCTAGAAAAATGTTAGCATATGGCAAAAATATCAATAATTTCATGATAATATATCAATTATCAATTTAGAAACAGAGCACAGAATCCTCTAGGGTTTTGTGTATGTTAGTGACTGTTTTTATGTGACCCCCATGAAAGAATGAGGCTAAGCAAAGCAGCCAAAAATGACAGTAACAAACACTTTTTGATGAGAACTGTCTATAGAGGATTCATAAACTCTGACGTTTCTAAATCTTGTATCATAGCATAATCTTTCACATGAAAGTTATAATGTGACATGACCATTTCTTCATTTTTTTGATCCCCAAAAAGTATGAAAAGTAGATCTTTCCTTCCGTTATTCTTTACAGTAACTTCAAATTAAGACTAGAAAGCATGTTGGCAGTGCTAAAACCTCACCACCCCTAAACCATATGAAAAAAATCTTTTAACAACCAGTGTTATATTTCATCGAAAACAGCTCAACATCAACCAGTGTTGATGGACTCCAGCCCAAAATGAAATCAGCACTATTTAATAAATGTGGCATTACTGTGGTCTATGGGTTCCATGGTTATTACAGCAATATATACTTTTCTGGAAGTGCATAATTATTGGACATTCAAAAGCTAAAATCTAATTCCTCAATTACTATAATTTTTGCAACCTTTTGTGTTGTTACAGGTTTTTGAATAATCAGTCCATTTACTAACACTGACTAAGAGCACAGGTACAAATTTCTACAGGATTTGTAAAGTTTGGCTGTGGAAATTAGTGCTGCTGCTAAAAAAGTAGTACTACACCACGTGAAATTAAAACAAATATTATACTGTGCAAAAGCGATGGGTTATAATGTTGAAGAGACACTGATCATACTGCTAAAGTTTTCAACATTTAAAATTTAGAGTAGAAAATTTCATGTTAGCACCTGAGTAGTATGTAGACTTTGCCTGCCTGCGCTTGTTTGACATGTTTATTTCATTTGCATGTCTCTTTGCTTTGTTTCCTCCCTTTTTTTGTCACTCTCATCTCTTTGTCTGCTGCCATCTTCTGCGACACTTCTTTCACCTTCTTTCTTTGCGCTCTCCTGTGGAGTTTTACCTTGTGTGGCTTATTAGTATGTTTTGCATGCATTTACACAGGACAAGGTTTGCATTTCTTTTACCAAACAATCGCCCTCCCCTGTGCATCTGTTGTCATTTAATTAACACTCAGAGGAAGCTCTCTGTAAAGAAAAATATCGTCATCTTTAGAACAAAGACCACATGCATACAAACTTGCTAGCATAGATTAATAAGTGCAGAGAAAAATACAATGATATAGATAGATCAAATGTCTTTACAGCTAACACCTAAGAAAAACTACAATCAAAAAGTATTTTTTGTTAAGCAAACTCTTGTTTTGTACAAACAACACGTCCCACGACCACCATTTAATGTATGACCTAATGTTGTCAGAGTGAGTGAGTGAGTCAGGTGATCTTTAAAACAGGGGACACTCACTGGACGAGGAGGCAGGTAAGGGAATGAAGGTTCAGTGGGGACACGACTTCAGTAGGAAGAGAAAGTGTCTAAAGATGAAAAGGGGGGATCATGATGTGTTGGGGGCATTGTTGAGATAAATGATAAGCAATTTTTCTTGTTTCTAGCAGCAACAAAAAGTGTTGACTCTGCATAGCTGCCTGCTAACATTCTGTTGTTACAACTGTGTTTTTAAATCAAATTTTCAAACCATTCTCAAAAATTAAACACACTGCCTTGGATTTACAGAGTCAAACTGCCAAAACACTCCTCTAAACACACATCACTGTGTGACTCCTAACAACAAAATCTATATGCACACATGCAGGCTCTAATGCAACGGCAATAAAAAAATATACCTCCTTATAAATATATATATACATACTTGTAATCCATCCATCATTTCACACACAACACAACCATTCGTCCAAATGCACACATCTCCCCTGTGTAACAGCACACCGAATGTCCTGCTCTTACACCATCAGCAGCATCAAAAAGAAGAATCTATATTCTCCCCTCTGTCTTTTTTTCATTTGAGTGACTATGAGCAGGAGCAGCAGCAGCAGCAGCTGCAGCCTCTCTCCCTGCTCGTGCTCAGTCGGGGTAAGGCAATAGGTTTAGCAGGCGAGGAGGCGAGGCAGATTTATGGTGGTGGATGTGACCTCTGGGGCCGTAACACGGTGATGGGTGAGTGGCTCTCAACGGTAAGCTACTGGCACTTGACAAAGTGCCCGAAGCAGAATGAATTTACTTCTCTTTTCCTCAATCATCAAGCAGCCACTGCCCTGACCCCCATCCTGACTGCTATAACAAGATCTCCCATCTCACAAGGGCCTGAAAAATTTACTGTCACATCTACTTTTCAATGAGCTCAAGTGAGCACTTCTTTCACCTTCAGCGGAGCAGGTGCTGGTGTAGAGGAGGGCTAACCTGCCCCAGCGTGTGTTTGTGTGTGCGTTTTATGTGTGGTATATTTGTGTGTGTGTGTGTGAGAGAGAGTGAGAGAGAGAGAGAGAGATGAACATATATGGAGAAATTTTTGTACACACATGTAAGCTGGTCCCCCTCACTTGCTCCCTCACTCACCCTGAGTCACCCAAAGTCAGTGTCTCAGCCACGCAGACCCTCACAAACACAGACACTCGCACGCTAATACAGAATCTATAAAATATAAGTAAACTGAAAAAAAAGATGGACAAAGACACACAAAGACGTACAAATCTTTTACGGTTGGGTGCCCACACACAAGAAATCTCACATACCCTCTCTTTAACACACACACGCACACACACACACACACACACACACACACACACACACACACACACACTTACAGCCTAAAGTTCTCTGCTCTTCTTCTTTTCTTTACCGCTTCTTTCTTTCCTCGTCAGTCTCACCTCCTGTCAGCTCCTGCACTGTT
>OMNN01071023.1:0-10330 GCA_900302755.1 Chromis chromis
TGCAGTACCTGGATGGGAGACCGTGAGGAGGGAACACCAGGAAGCTTGGGTGAATGCAGTGTGAGAGTGAGTGGTTGGTGGTGGTCGGACGGGCCGATGGCGCAGATTGGCAGCCTGGCTTCTGTCAGTCTACCCCAGGGCAGCTGTGGCTACATACGTAGCTTACCACCATTGAGTATGGAGTGAATTAATAATGCAATGTAAAGCGTCTTTCAGTGTCTAGAAAAGCGCAATATAAAACCAATGCATTATTATTATTATTAATAGAAATGTTTTTTTTACTCTTCATCTTGATTATAATCACATTTTTCTGACACCTCAGTTTTTTCCTGCAACCACCACTTGTACGGGTCCAGACCTTTGGGTTTTGGCAGCACTGCTTTAGGTTACATGACAGTTGTTTCAGTTGCATTCGTATCAGTATATTTCAATGTGAAACAGGTTCTAATTATTTTTGTAAAATATTGACATACTGTAATCAGTACTGTGCAAACGATTTGATTGATTTAGATCATTTTCACAGGACTTTGTATGAACTTTGAACTATTAATTATTCTGTTTTCATTCACATCCTCACTTTACTTAATGCACAGTTCTGTATATACTATAATGTATTCACAATATAAACCCAGACACCTACAAATTCACTTTCCCACTATTGTTTTGTCTGATTTCACACCTATAGGCCTATACCTGCAAATTGCTACATCACTACTTAGTAGGACACATACAGGGAATTAGATCAAGGATGGTAACCCCGGCAATGTTTGATAAAGGATCATTTTCAGGTAGCAGTGGCAGCGTTCAAGCACACAGTTTTAACAACATGGTTTAACAGCGTGGATAAAAATCCTATTAGAACAGCTTTTATTTAGCTCTATCAAAAACGGTATGATAAAATGTTAGTCTAACGTGCTGCACTACCTGCGAACACACTGAATAAAAGATCCAAACAAGCACCAACATTTCTATTTGACAGATAAAATCATGCTCAACGACATTCATCATCTCTCTCTACCAACATTAACCCTTTAGGGCGTCTTCTGTGGCCTCTGGAGAGGAGTGAGGGTCCCTCTCCGTGTCTGTTCACATGTAGATATATATTCAGGTGAAAGGCAAGGGCACTATTCACCACCTCAGGATTAATGACAACATCGTCACCACGCTGACCAGCCCCACGTTTCCATTGGCTGGATAAAGCGGAGACGGTGGACGGCGGTGGGAGTGTCAGGGAATATGAACATCCTGTCGGCAGGATGACGGACAGGTCCTCAGTCCAGCTCCCCGAGGTCCCCCCTGTCCTCATTCTTTACTGGCCTGAGTTGGCTAGTGAGGCAGCGTCTCTGCGGCCAAGGACACAGGGGTGTCAGCAATGCGTCTGGGTAACATCGTTCATCAGGCCGCATCGGTAATGGGTAGCTCTCTGTGACAGTGGTCATCAGGACACAAAAGCAAAAGGGCCCATAAACATCACATGACAGATGGCTGGGAGGACAGCTTTGGACAGGGAGGGAGGGGTGGAGAGCGAGAGATAAAGTGAGATAGAGGTAGAAGGACAGAGGTGGAAGAGAGATCTCAGACTGGATTGTTAAGTCTTAGGAAAAGTCTCAAGTGCTGGATGGTTTATGAATGCCCACGTTCAATGTCAGCAGTGAAGGGAAAAACTGCAAATCACTGGGGAACGCTGATGTCCAACAAAAAGGCCGAAAATGAGGGAAGTCAGTGCAAAATAGACCAATTAAATCAGCTGATACGCTGAAATGAATGCAAATTATTTTGTCTTATTGCAGTAAAAACACAGTGACTCAAGCCTGTCTGCTCCAAATGAAACCATTTTTCAACAATAGGTCTTGTTAAAAACATGAGCTATGACTGTTTTAGAATTTTATTTGAAATACTGTTCTGCTGTCCTTTTTACACATTTTGAGAACTCATATTTTTGTCATTTTCCGATCCCCCTGTTAGTTTAACTGCATCTCAGCAGTGACTTTGGCCAATTAGTGCAGTTAAACCTCTTAACCTTCAGCGTAGTGTGTGCCAGCGTAAGAGGGAAGTTAAACGGAGGGTCCAAAATGAAAGATGCGTTTGCTTAAAAGCCTAACATAGAGAGCGAGAGAGAAAAGTTGTGCCAGGAAAGAAAGGATAAAAGATTGCTGAGGACACTTCTTCAGAGATTCAAGCCTGCAGCACTGATATGTCAGAAGATTTCATCAAAAGGATATTTGGCACAACTCCGACTTTGAAGAGTTTGACAGATAAGCACGCGGCGTTGGAAGAGATGCCCAAGGAGGATGATGTTTTTCAATAAATTACACTTTAAGCAGTATGAGCTGGGGTGAAAGTTAAGGAATAATTATGGAGGTGATAGCAATGACAGAAAGCGAGAAACAGGTTGTGTGAAAATGAGGTGAGGTGAGGGTGTCTGTGGCTGTCATAGAAGTGACTGCAGAACCTGTTGTAGGTCCCTGTAGAGGGAAGACAATTGTTGTGTTAGCAACACCTTTGTCACCTCAGGATGTATACTTTGTCTTCACGTGTTTACAGGGACATCAAGTCCCAAATGTGAGGTATCATCTTCAAAAACACGAGGAAATGTAGCTCCCTGCCCTCCATAGTGGCGCCGCAGGCCGTGCTACGTCTTTCTTTGTTTTGTGGAAACAGCCTTGCCCGTCCATTAATCGTCATCCATCCATCCTGTGCACCTGTATATAAAAGGGAAATTAGAATATCCATCACTTGAGCAGAACGTCACCGTGATTGATGGGTTAGTCACAGGATCCCCTCTGTTTCCTACTCAAGTCTGTGTTTCAGGAGTGAGAAGTGAACATTATCTTGCACCATGATCAGATTTAGTCCGCACATTTCCATCTAGGAGAGCATTTTGAGTGGATGATACACAATCCACAGCGAGGAGGCAGCCTAGCAGAAGGTTTACGGAAATCTAATATCATAAGGCTTTTTGGTTTGTTGGACTTGTTATTCACGGAGTGGGCCGGTGACACTTTTGATGTAACAGTATAAGACAATGTAACGAGGCAGAATCTCATTTTGTTGAAGTGTTTCTGTCAAACTATGGTCTGAAGGATGATGGGGAAAATCTGTGCAAACAGGTTTTGAGTGGGGTGTGCTAAGACTAAAATACCAACTGTTCTCAGAGAAAAGCCTTTGGTAAATAACAGGAAACGAGAAGGCGATGTGAATGCCAGTGAGCGGCGAATGCACGTTTGCCTTTTAAGTTAAGCAGACAGTATTTAAACAAAAGGCATAATGGTGCATAAAGATTATCAGAATTACACTTAAAATTGAGATGAGACCTGCTAATCTGCTAAATCTTTTTCTCATAATCATCAAAAAATGCTCTGCAGTATGAGCTCTGTCAATCCAAAACAAAACAAAAAAACACTGCTGTTTAAAAATCCATCTCGGTCAAGTTCACGTCTCTTCTTCTCTGTCTGTGTGTGTGTGTGTGTTGGAGTGTGTGTGTGTGTGCGCACTTTGACGAGGCGGAGACAGGAGCCCTAACGCTGCAGGATGGAGAAAGGTGAACAGGAAACAGAAGGTGCCCATGGAGGAGGTATATGACATCTGTCAGGATCCAGGGTGGGTGGGGGATTCAGCGCCCCCCTTCTGCCGGCCGAGGGTCACCCATCGCACTGCAGTCGCTGAAGTTGTCACGACACCATGACACTTCCTTGGCAATGGTGGCCGAGAGCCGGACAGCCTCGGACGTTCAAGACACACACATATTTTTGAGTAAATTTGTCTGAGGGGAGTGTGTGTGTGTGTGGGGGGGGGGGCGTTTTGTATGTGCTGTTTGTTCCTTCCTCCTGTACAGAAATGTCAGCGTCTTGCTCATTGTTGCTCCTTTTTTCCTTCCCCCCTCTCCCTCTCTTCAGGGTCCCGGATAGAGGAAGGTCAGCTGACACGGCAAGGTCGACAAACAAACAAACAAACAGAAGGAATTAAAATAGAGAAAAACAGCGCGGATGAAATGTGGCGGTGTGTTTTTTATCGCTGTGAGGCTGATGGCTTGTAGCAGCCATTACTCTCTGTTGTGTCCTCTGCCCCCCATTGGTTGCAACAACACCGCCTGGCACGACTGCCAGTGTCACGTCATCTCATACTTCTGCTTAACTACACGGACAACAAGGGCCACTTCACACCAGGATCAGTTTACTGTTTCTTACTGCTCAGGCAGCTGTGCGCTCAAGGTGGCAAAGGTCATTCACACTAGATTTGATAAAAAAAAATATATTTTTCCAAAGCCAGCGTGAGCTCAAATTAGATTTTGACATTCTTGTTGTTTTTGTGGAGGGGGAAAAACCACGGAAAAAAACATCACAATAAAGTATTTTGTCTCTCATAATAGCCCTGTTCCAGACCTCTGACTCACTGCCAAATATCAGATGTTTTCATGAAAAGGCAATTCAGACTGATTATTTAATCAGACTAATTGGAGCATCCCCAATGTTCTGTCTGAATTGATGATGTCTGGTAACCCTGTTCTATTTTTATCACACAAACCAAATGATAATATATTGTCAGACACAGGCCATTACCAGCCTCGTTGATGATTTAGTCGTTTTTTGATTTTTGAAGAATGAAAATTAAGAAATGTAGAGAAAGTACAACTCTTGATGCTCAATAGAGCTGCAATTTCATCCACAATACTTTATACTTGTCCATTTTTCATTAAATGTTTGCAGTGCAGTTAAATTTCAGACCCTTCTTTTCCTCATATTTAAGTTTATTGCAGTCATGCATCTCAGAAAAGTGCAGTGATCTTCTCAAAAGGCCATAAAAAAGTAAAAATGACAGCCTTTCTGTACCATTTTATTTAAATTGTTTTTATTTTTGTGTTTATTCAAAACCATAATGGACAGCAAATCCATGCTCAAATGCATTCAAATGAAGGAAAAAAAATGGGTATTTTTGGTGCTAAATAAATGAATTACCCCGGCTTATTAACTAGCAAGAATAATGTCATTATTTTATTATTTATTCCTCCCCGCAAATAGCCAACAGAATCCTGTACCTCATGACTTTGAGCAGGTTTGGCTCAGGCTGCTGCAGGTGAAGCGTGGGCCTCACCCTCGCAGATCTGTATGCAGAGTGTGCCTTTAAAAAAGCATGTTTCTTTTGTTTATTCTTTACGTTGTCTTTTCCTTTCTGTGCGGAGTTTTGACATTGGAGATGACAGGTGTCTGTGGAGTGGAGGAGGAGGAGGAGGAGGAGGAGGAGGAGAAGGAGGAGATGCTGGTAAGAAAACAATCTTTGACTGCCTGTGGGTGAAGGCAGACTCCTCTAGGCAAGGCGGCCTTCAGCGTTTAGCTGGGGGCGCAGTATCAAAATCACAGCCACTGCTGTACCCCTAAGGCGCTAATCTCAACCAGTTACCGTCAAGTGCTGCTTCTTCTTTATATAATCCTTCATTCCCCCCCTTTCCCTCAGCTCTCTCCATCTCCGCCATTCCTCCATTTTTTTCAGACCCAATCCACAGAGGTGAGAGGATAAATGACAGTTTGAGAAGGTGTAGGGGAAGCCAGGCATCTTGCATCCAACATTGTTCCTTTGCTTATCGGTTTTAAATCCCAACTAGTTTGCTGGGATTGTACAGTAATATCATAATTAGCAGGGCTTCTGTGCTTATCTGTTCCAAACTAAGCATCTCACCAGATGCTCAGAAGGCCTCTGCTGTCATTCAGTTGTCTAGATGGAAAAGGGTTGTTGTTTGATCACTGGATGGCTGCTAATTTAAATTTAATAAGTGTTAACTATGGTGCAGCCAAGCGAAGGAAAGAGGGAAAAATGAGGGAAAATGTAGAAGTAAAAAGCATTAAGATTAACTGATGACATGTTCAACTGTGCGCATAATATGAGGCTTAGTTAAGTACGCACATGCTGTTTGTCAATTATTTAAAACCCCAGGAAATTAAGTCCAGGTAATCTCATAAGGTGTAAATAACATTCTTTTTCATGGCAGCTTAATTGAATTCATTTGACGCTGTTTAGAAATAACAAAATTAGATTTGCTTTCACATGCAACCAGAGACTGTCACGAGGCGTTCTTTGTAAAGGTGAATAGAAGAGGAATTAAACTTTGTTATTTCAGACTGATCTGAAGGGATCAGCTTACTCCGGCGTGGAGGTCAGTAAAAGTCTGCTATCTGCGTGAGAGCATCAGATAAACACCCCAAAAAATGCCAAGCTGTAAGATAATCCGGTAAAACATTTGGCATTAAATAGATGTTGACAACCTGTCTGAGACTTTAAAAGAAATGTTGATATCAGGGACTGAAATATATTTGTGATATCGCTCCTGTAACTGTTTTAATCTTCTGTGTTTTACATGTTTTAACCTTTATTCCACTACATTAAAGCAGCAGCTTAATAAGTCAATGTGTTGCGGGTGAAGCAAAGACGTCTGACAGTGGGCTGTAAAGAACAGACCAACCATGCAGACACAGAGACAGTGGCCTCAGGCATTTCTGATTTGGCCTTACTAGTGGGATGGCATGACTTGATGCTGTTTAGACACACACACATATAGACAAACACATCCACAAAGAGTCTTGATGCAGACTGTAGGTGAAGGCTGGTATATGTCTGTCTTGTTTTGTGAGTGAGCGGGCCGGAGATGGAGGTGGGGCAGACAGATTGGAGGGACGAAGGGGAAGAGGGGAAATGGAGGGATTAGATGAAACCTTTCAGTGCGTGTCATCATCCCTGACATTCTGTAGGGCTTGACCTTAACAGAGCAGCATTGTGTCAGAGACAGGGTCTCATCACAGCCCACACAAACACACACCTGCACACACAGACAGACACACACACACAGGCAACCCTTCAGAGATCCCGACAGCCTGGACATCAGCACCCAACATATACTGTATCCTCACATAAGCACACCAGGAATAAAACAGATAAGTGAGGAAAGAGAAAAACTCAACAACAGCCGACTGTCATCTCCCACTGATGTGATGTATATGTGTAAATTTTTACATACCTGCTGATTAGTGGATGATTATACTTGTTCTAAGCAAATTGAGAAAAAGTGGTGAAACAATATTGCGGATGTGTTGCCTTGTCAAAGCCTCTCAAAGTAATAATATGCATTTACAGGTTGCTTTACTTTCAAACTGTGGCTCAGTTCATTTAATTGTGAGCTGTTAGTTTTGGTCCATGAGGTGTTCGAATTGGCTATTTTTACATGAACATGACAAGGAGTAAAGTCATGTGGACTGACAGGTAAGTCATTCTTTGAACAGTCCTGGTGGCTGTTGCTCATCATTGTCGTGACATCCCATATGGGGCAATCGAATCCTGGTGACAGACACCAGGTTCTGCAGCTCTTTATTGATTCTTATCTGTACAGTATTTATATTCTCTGGTGTCAGAAAGTAAAAAAAAAAAGATTAAAACCTTTATTAGTTGAGACCTCAACCTTAATATGAATAATGGAGAACATGTAGAGGTTTACACTTCCATAGATGAAAGTCTGAGAGACAGATTTTAAACAGAAGCCAGAGATATCCTGACTCTTAGCCAGGTTGTATTAAGTTTCAAAAATGAAGGATTATACAACATTCAAAATGCAACTCAACTTTCTACCTCCTAAATACTCAACTCTTTTCTATCCCCACACCTCTATTTTGAAATGCATTCTAGCTGTTAAAACTTTTAAATTATAGAATAAATTTCACCAGCTTAAGACTACCCCTAATAATAGGTAAGCTAAATGTGCCCCCTTAACAATAATGCACCACGTATTTATCTCATGTCTCCTCATCAGACTGATCTCTGAGGTTTAAATAAAAGTTGTCGAGATGTATACAAGGCTCCATCCAACCATTATCTTCCACTTATCCAGAGTCAGGTCACGAGGGCGGCAGGCTAAGCAAGGCGATCTGTCTACCTAGGAAGGTTTCCAGTTTCGCCTTTGGGATCCCAAAGTGTTCCCAAGCCAGATGAGATATGTAATCCCTCCAGTGAGTTCTAGATCTACCTATGGGTATTATCCTAGTTGGATGAGCCCAGAAAACCTCCAACGGAAGGTTCGTAGGAGCTATTTTAATCAGATACCCGAACCACCTCAGCTGGTTTCTTTCAACACAAAGGAGCAGCGACTCTTCTCCGAGCTCCCTCCAGATGTTTGAGCCCAGCCACCCTATGGAGGACACTAATCTCAGCCGCTTGTATCTACAATCCTATCCTTTCAGCCATTACCCAGACCTCATGACCATCGGTGAGATTTGGAATGTAAACTGACTGGTAGATTGAGAGCTTTGCCTTGTAGCATAGCTCACATTTTACCATGATGGTTCGGTACAACACCTACAAAACCGCTGACGCTGCTCTAATCCATTCGTCCATCTCACACTCTGTTTTCCCATCACTCATGAAAAAAGATCCCAAGATACCTAAACTCCTTTTGCTTGTGGCATCAATTTAAAATTAACCCAGAGGAAGCAATGCACACATTTCTGACTGAGAACTGTGCCTTCAGACAGATACATGCTTAAATTCCAGCCAGCTGATCACATTTTGATGAAGCCAACAGAACCACATCATCTGCAAAAAGCACAGACGCAACTCTAAGGTTCCCACATCGGACTCTCTTCTACTGCACAATGAGATCCCGTCTATGAATGCCACAACAAGGTCAGAGGCAACAATGGACCTGAGAACCATGACGATTAACCCAGATCTGATGTGAAATGATGTAGACATATGAGACAGTGTAAAGGGAGTCCTCAGCTCTGCCTAAGAACCTTGTCTGCAGATACATGGACACCTACCATTGCTAAACAAAATACATTCGTGGTTTCTGGTATCACCAGTAGCTAATGGTGGCTAAAGTTAGGCTGTTAGAGAACTTCAGGTTTTATGGTTGTATGACTGGCATTACTGAGTTGCTATAGTTTCTGCCTGTTTTCTATTAGAGGTAATTTAGCGAAATGCAAAATAGCTGTTTTAGTTGTAGTTGAGCATTAAGCATTATCCCATACTGAAACTATTACTTGTACAACCAGTACACACTGTCCAGCATATATATACATACACATATATATAGCTACTGCTTCTGCACTTCCTCACATGACAGAAATTTACTTAAAGCCAGCCTATAAAACATAAAGCGTATCACAAGTCCCATCTTTCTATCCTGCCCACCTATAAAGAGTGTGTCGTAACGATGCCTTGCGCAGGTACTAGACTTTATCTCCCGCTCCTCCTCATTGGACGCCTTCCATATTCTGGGGACAGATTTAGAGTTGGCCATAGGGCTGCTATTATAAAAATATGGTTGACCTTTGAGGACCAGGGATGTTTTAGAGCACGACTGTTCCTCCCCGATGCTGTTTGGACAGCCTGCTCTTCTCAGTCTTATTAACATATGCCAGTCTCCCTAAATGTTCGCAGTCACTTTATTAAAAAATTTAAGTACAACAGTATAATTTTTATTATGCCCATAAAGGCAGTGCTAGCTCATATTCATTTTTTCATGAACACTGAACTTTCAGAAAGAACCTCAATGGGTTACATAATTAATTTCTGCTTTCTCTTAACCCGTTTCCATATATTCCAAAGTTCTGCTCTTTGGATCATTGCTTTAACCTTGTTTTCTATCTATCTATCTATCTATCTATCTATCTATCTATCTATCTATCTATCTATCTATCTATCTATCTATCTATCTATCTATCTATCTATCTATCTATCTATCTATCTATCTATCTATCTAGTAACTATTACAGTATATACAGTTATTTATCCAGAGTACGGCAGTTAAAGGTGTTTCTATATCTGCACATATTTCTTTATTTCTGCCTTAAGAAACTTTTTGGATATTCTTCCTAATTTGATACTTCATAAGTCACATAGAAATAGCTGGATGGAAACACTTTTTGGTGTCTGTTTGTCAGTAAGAGTGCTGCTAGGAGTCTGCAGAAGCAGTGCAGTAGTAGCAGTGTGTTTCTGACCCCATCATGCTATCTGTTCTAATGATGCTCAGGCCTCCATCAAAGTAGGGACCCCCCGTGGCTCCTGGGGGCCCCTGGGCTCAGGCACAGTTGCTCTGGTTTGGTTTTTCCCCTCACTGCTTGAGGCTCGGCACAGTAATGAGAAACAGAATTTAAAGAAAAGCAAAACAAAACAACAAAAAGCCCTCCATCTTAGACTGACATCCAGTCTGTGTTCAGTCAGCTTGCTCTTTTTCTCCTTGTCTGTATCAAAAACAAAGATTGTTTTAATGGAGCAGTTCAAACACACTGGGCAGCTTTTCTTCAGTGCAACATTTTTCTCTTCCTCACATTCACACACACACACACAC